>VYXF01010193.1:360921-375159 GCA_013397295.1 Polioptila caerulea | reverse complement strand
AACAGCCGAACTGGGGGTGGATACAGTGCACAGACCAATGGGGGAATAACAGAGGGGGGGGGAGGAGACATCAGTCAGGGGTAAAGGCGAACCAGAGTGGGGGGGAGGAGGAAAGATGTCACATGCCCCAATGGGGCATCGAGGTTAGGGTGACACCCCGACACGCAGGGGGTTGGGGTGCTTCTAGGGTTGGGTCAAGGGAAGATTGACATAGAAGGTGCTGGAAGAAAGAGGCAGGGTACTTATGACAGACAGGGAAGGTGCTGGAATAAAGGGAGGAGAAACCCCATATAAGAGAGAACTGGGGGAGAACTAGGAACCTACCAACTGAACATGAGAACAAATCCTTGATATAAAAGTACATAAAATCAACAAAACACACACTGGAACACTTACTGATAGCAGAGCTGGTGGCTCAAACTGGAGAAGGGATTCGTTTCAGTGCATCATCAAGAAGAGTGGTAAGGGTGCTCTGAGATGTGTAAGCAATGTCACTGCACTGTAGGGCTTCAGACCGATTAAAAGGGAAAAGTGGTGGGGTATATCAGCAAATAGCTGTGGTGAAAAACTAGTGAAAAATTATGGTTTTCATCTCATGTGGATTTTAGCCTGTATTCCAATAAGAGATTGCTGAGGTGCATAAAATTCCCTTTGTTGTGTGGATGGGAAAACTAATAATGGGGCAAGCAGCAATTGACTGTTAAATTGGCAATTTTTTAATTGCCAATCTAGCAATATTTCAGTTTATAGAAAAGTAGTAGGTTCTGTTTAGGTGGCACAGGAACTGAAACTTCTTGCTCCTGAGAAGAAATCCAACTGACAAAATTAGATATACCTCACATGATTGAAATGTATTCTTCCAAGTAGTGTGAAAAAAATTCTGAGGAATTCTGCAGCAGTAGATGGAGTTCTGTAATAAACACATTGCTACATATGCACATATATTGTAACAAATAAATTTAAAAGAACTAATCATTCTTTTAAACATTAAAATGGGAAAAATTTATCTTTTAGTATTTCCTGTTGGACAGCTAGAAAAGGTAAAGGTCTATGCTTATATTTGTACTGAATTTCCTTAATCTGCATTTATTCTTATCAATGCAATTCTACAATTTTAAAGTTGCTGCTAGAGATAGAAAAGGAAGTTTTTTTTTCCTTGATAGAGAGAATTGACACCATGGACAAATGCAGGTGGTCTCTTTGGAGGTAATATTAATGTATGTATTGGGATAACATGTTTTTTATTTTCTAAAAATTTTAAAATTTTTCAGATTGACAGAAATGCAGATTAACTGTACTTAATACAGGTAAATTTTAATTAATAATATCTAATCAGAGGGTATTTTAATGTAACCTCAAACTTGAATCACCAAATATTGAGATGAAAACCACAAGAAAATGTGAAATATCCATTTTGGTTTTTATCTATTCAGTTTTCACTGGCATGTTGCACACACTCCCATGCAAACAGCTCACTGCCAGTGTTGCAGACTTTAAGATCAGAGCTGTGTGAGTGTATGTTTTGGGGGCTATCATCACCCAATAACCACCAAAGTTGCAGTTCAAACACGAGTGAGGGCAGAAAACTTAGAGAGTTGATAGCGTGCTGAAGTTTAAAGAAGAAATTGAGGAACACTGATTCAGGTCTGCAGTTTTTCTCTGCTCTGCTTAATCCAGTCATGAAATCTTCACTGCAGATGGGGGTGTTGAGCATCAGTGTAGTGACATTTATTGCTTCACATGTGGCATTCAACACCAACATAGGAAAAACAGAAAAGAACCTAAACCTCAGAGGTTCCTTCTAGCTGTAGAATCAAATAAAGAAACACTCTCCCCAACCCAGAACAAAAGCACTTTACAGAAGTGAGCTCTCATGAGAGAAGCCTCAGCCGGAAAACCAGGTAACTTCACAGTGTAAGCAGATTTTGCATTGGCATGTGTCTGAAGACTACATGACAATGACATTAAAGTAGCATGAGTAACCAAGAGTAAGAGAGGTGCTCCAGATGTTAGAGGGCACCCGAGTTAGTTAGGGGTGAGCTTTTGTTAAGAACATGAATGAGAAAAAGAAGAAAGAGGTAAGGATTGGGTTTTTCCCCTTTTCTTCAAGTGCTGTTTCGTGTTCTAACTCTTCTGAGAACTTTGTATTCTAAGACTCCAGAGCTTCCAAAACCCCTTTTTTCTATATAGAAAAAAAAAGGATTATATTGCCTGGGCCAAGCTGATGCCAAGATATTTGGGTTACATACTTTTTTTTTTTCTTTTTCCCTTGTAAAAAATATTTAATAATGCATGGCAATATTTTTTTATTACTTATTTATTTCTGAGAGAGGGACTCTGGTTGAATCCACTAGGTAGCATCTAAGTAATTATTGAAGAGGTTTTGTCTCTGTAGTCATTGAGTCTCAACGCAAGCCTGCATGTGATGCAGCTGCTGCTGGAGGGGAGTGTCTAATGCTGGCGGGGGGTTATGGTAACCAGCTCCTGGGGAAATTGCAATTCAGGTGCCTGCTTGAATTTGGAAATGGGTTTCCTGTAAAATAAGCAAAGGCTTACAAGACATCAAATTAAGTAGGAAAATAGTGAAAAAACTTCTAAACCCTTTTGTCTGTAAAAACAGGCTATTTAGTCACAAGAGACTGTATCTAGGGCAACATGTTGCAAAAATTAAGCCAATTTGTGAAAAGAAAATTTTATTACCTTAACATAAAAGGTACTATTCTTGCCATAATGTAGCTTTATGTGACCTAATTATTTTCTGATTAATTCTTAATAGAAAGAATTAAATAAATACCCATCAGATTAAATGTGTTGACTTCCTGTGTACCAGTGAGTTGATTATGGATGACTTTCTATCTACAATATAGTACAACAACTTATGCACAACATACACTAAAAAGAAAAGTCCAATCAATAAAGAATGTTTTATATCAACAAGGGGATTTATTTGAGAAAATGGCCAAAAAATGTCAAGACCTCATAATCATAAAAAAGAACAAACGTTGATGAAAACTCATTTGAAGCAGGAGCAGGGAGAACAAATCAATTAGATATGAGAAAGCAATTTACTGCTCACAGAAAGAAAAAGAAATGGCTGTGGAGATAAATGAGAAATTGAAACATGTGGAATGAAAATGAGGAGGTATCAGAGATGTTAATGATAAAGAGTAAAAATAATAAAACTTGTGGCAGCTAAGAAACATCAAGTTGATTTTAGGAGTGTTATGAACCTCTTCATCACAAAATTACTAAAAATGAACTTAAAAAGCAGCATACAACAGCTGTGTCTTGGACTTGAGAAAAAACAAGCATAGTAATATATTTCCTAAAAGACTACATGCACCAAACTATACATGATCACTTTTAAACAACACCTTCTAATGATGATTACATTTTTTGAATTAAACTAGGTAATATATATTTATGAATCTAGAATGATCTGAACAAAGGGATCTTTAAGTCTTTTTAGACAGTTTTTAACACATTTGGCAGTGTTGGAGAAGCACTAAAGGAACAAGACTGTGTAAATCTAATGTTAATACTTAAAAGAGTAAACATAACCTGAATAGGTATAGCTGGAAGGTTTGCACCAATGCTGGGCTATTAACAGAATCTTTAGAATAAAGTGTCAATAAAATTATTTCAAAACACAGAAAAATAGAGCATTAAGAACACAATCTTATTTTAAAAACACAGAGAAAGGATGTGGACTTAGAATTTTTTGGTTTCTTAGTAATTTGTATACTCCAGCTACAGAAGATCTGATCTATTCTGTCATCTTTGTCTGAAGGCATTTAATTTCATTGCCCAGTTTCAGGGAGAGTGCTGTATCTTCTTTATCTAGTGGCTCCACATAAAACTCAAATGTGAGCTTGGGGTCAAAATTCATGGTTTTCTGATCAGCTGAGTGTCCTCACCATTAAGCTAGCACACTGTGTCCCCTCTTGCATTTTCTTGACCTAATAATTCTTGAATTCTTGCAGGATGGCTTCACTACTTCAATGTGAGGTCAGTCATTTGTGTCAAGTTCAAAAGTTGCTGGTAAACCATAGGTCAGAATAAATGAAAGTGTTATTTCTTATGCCTTTAAACATTCTCTGCCTCTTAAATCTGGATGTCTTCACTGAGGAAATGCTTATCTCAAATTTACTCCATAAATTTTCCACAAACCTCACGTGGTTACTGATAAAACAGTTGGTAAGGTCATCATAGTCTTCATGAAAAAGAAGGCCATTTCCTGAAAGTATATATCTCAGGAAAGGGAACTACCAATCAAAGATTCAGTCCAATTCTGGAAGTCAACACCACCAAGTCACACAGATCTGTCCATGTGAAAGCATAACATAGATTCATAAGGTTATCTTTTTTGAGAGGTAGCTAGCTGATTCATATTATCCTTTCACTTTTTCCAGTACATGTTGAAATCTGGTTACGAGAGCTAAAGAAATACTCAGTCTACTACATGCATAAATAAGCATAATATTTTGCTTTTTTTTGGCAAATGTGAGTTCTGGGCTGTGGTGAGGAATTCAAACTCTCAGACATCAGAAGATACAGAGCTGAAAATCCAATTTATTTCTTTCTGAACTTCTGTGTTAGTATGTGTTTCCCATTAATATCTTTCAAAACTTACTGGAGCTAAGGAAAAGTCCTCAAATAGGCTTTGGATCAACCATTATTAAGGATCAATGGTTCTGATCAAGGAGTCAGTGTAGAGATTCATCAGTGATATGCTATCTAGGCTAATATATATACTATTGCTCTTCATATTATATATATATATATATACATAATACAAAAAAGCTGCACGGAATTTTTGGACAAAGCATGTTTTACATCAGTCCAGGCTCAGTTCCTAACAAAGTTTAATTAAAAACCACACTTCCTGTAGCTGCATGTTCTAGAGAAAATTTTTAAAAATGCAGAAATCTAATTTGAAGTTTAAAAGATTTAAAATCTACTAAAAGCTAGAAGATGGTCTAGATTTTTTTACCTACTCTTCATCATACGTCCACTCTACCTGCACGGCTGTAACTAAATCCAAAAAGTAAATCTATACCATTAAGTAGGAATGAGATGGAATCTTTGAATTCCCCTCACAGCTAATGCATTGTAACTTTGGAGTGGTATAGAAGTTCATAAGAGTTTTCTAGTGGGGATTTACTATAAAATGAGAAACAAAACTTGACTGTAGTACGGTATTTATCCATGGCTGATTTATTAAAAAATGGCTAATGACCTTCAGATTTTAATTTAAAATAAAATTAGAAAATAATTTATTCACAGATGTCTTGAAACTCCTATTTCTTGAATGATTGTAAAGTTTGTGCCTTACAAGTACCCTGGGTCCCTCCGACCAAATTAGTATCAGGTGATAGGCATGAAGATGAAAAATCATTACATTTATTACTAGATGCATTTTTCTATTCTACAAACATCCAACAGCTATCAAACTGAAAAAAAGAAAATCTGCAGCCATCATTCTTTTGATTTAACCATTCTTAACTCACAACATTGTAAATGTGGTAATTTAGCTGCTCAGTAATTTTTCTTTATTTCTGTGCTTAGTGGATTGAGTTCTGAAACATGATGATCTGCCATTAGTGTGTCAGTTTTGATAAAAAAAGTAGAACACTCTTGCCCATGACTCTCCTTTGAAGGACATAGAATCACAGAATCACTAGGGACTCAAAAATCACTTAGTCCAACTGTTAGCCTAGCACTGCTGTGTTCATCATTAAACCATATGCACAAGTGCCACATCCACACACCTTCTGAATACTTCCACAGATGGTGATTCCACCACTTCCCTGGGCAGCCTGTTGCAATGCTTGATAACCCTTTCTATGAGGAAATTTTTCTAATAACCAATTAAAATCTCCCCTGCTGCAACTCAAGACCATTTCCTCTCATCCTGTCACTTATTACTTGGGAGAAGAGACCAACCCCCAGCTGGCCACAATCTCCTTTCAGGTGGTTGTGGAGAGTGATTAGGCCCTCCCTGAGCCTCCTCTTCTCCAGGCTAAATAATCCCAACTCCCTGAGCCACTGCTCATCAGACAAGTGCTCCAGATCCTTTATGAGCTTTTTTGTCCTTCTCTGCACTCAATGTCTTTCTTGTAGTGAGGGGCCCAAAAAAAGAACACAGGATTTGAGTTGCAGCCTCATCAGTGACAAGTACAGGGAGATGATCAGTGGCCTGTTTCTACAGGTCACATTATTTTTGATAGAAGCCAGGGTACTCTTGGCCTTTTTGACCCCCTGGACACATTGGGACATCATTTATTCACTTTTAGTGTCACCTCTTGTGGCGCGTGTTGTGTGTCCCTTCATGGCAGAAAACATTATCTAAACCAAAGGAAAGAATCCTACAGCGTTTCAATTTTACCACTTGAACATATTTCCACTGCAAGTCCTTTGCTTCATTATTATACTCTGCATCTCATTCTCAGATCCTTTCATACTGGGAGACGTGCACAAACTTACTTGTTACATGACGTGTGATTTTACAATATGCATTATAGAAACTATTTAATATAGATAGCTGATTATCTCCTTTTGGGCAATTATTTTTTCTTGCAGTCTTTTTTGCTTTTGTTATGAAGTCTATTTTCCTGAAAAGAAAAAATTTAAGATGGTATTCATTCTATTCATGAAAATCTCCCACCCATTTTTTGTTATTTTCTCTTTGAAACCTATGTTTTGACTAGTATTCTTTACAAGAGCCAGCAAAATTAGTACCATTAGCTTCAGTCTACACAGCATCTGACCTAGAGACTAGAGCCCTTTCCTAATCATCAGCCACACTAATTGACCCTTCTT
This sequence comes from Polioptila caerulea, assembly GCA_013397295.1. Lineage (NCBI taxonomy): Eukaryota > Metazoa > Chordata > Aves > Passeriformes > Certhiidae > Polioptila > Polioptila caerulea. Next base: position 368,337 of record VYXF01010193.1, on the reverse strand, counting down.
TTCACAAGGGTTATTGCAGTTAGACAGCATTTCAGCTTGCTAGCCTCTCTAGGCTATTTGCTTCAATAAACTCAATGTCTTTTTTTGTACAAGCTGGGAGATAGATAATCATGTTGACGATTCACATTATATAGCTGTTAAACATACAATCCTCTTTTACCTCAGCCTAAAATTCATCTCACTGACAGTAAGAAAGCAGTATTTTTAACAGGTACAAGTATACACCACAGGCAATCATAACAGGGAAAAAAGCTGTTCCTTAAAAAAACATTCCTGGACAATTTCTTTTATTGGCATATTATGTTAGAGACTTATGTGTCTTTTTACCAACAAAAGACACTTGATTATTAAATTCGCATTTAAAAATGAGATTAAAAGATTAAAATCTCAATGTGCTTTTTATGGTCAATATCTTGATGTTATGACTACTTGAACAATCTGGGTTGTTTTTTTTCCCTATACAGTCTCTTGCTATTTCATGCAGTTATGCAGAACTGTGCAGACACATCTTTTGTCATAGGAGGAAGTGACACAGGGTAAGATGCACAATGATTACTTGTCCATTTCCAAGAAAGAAAAAAGGGAGGAAAAAACCCACCCTGAATAGAGATGCAAGTGAAATATTTAATGAAACCCCACATCTGATTATTCTGAACTTGTATCTTACCAAACACTCTTCTTCCACCTGGATCCACCTCTGAGAAAGTCTGTAATGGTTCATGATCAGACTGATAGGCACAGACACAATGTAGGAAGCTGGGGCCATTCCTCTTCAGAGCCAGGACTGAAGTGCCAGTCTGTCCTTCTGTGCACCTCCCATTCTGGGGCAATGCCTGGGGTCCACCTGATAACAAGTTTTTTCTTCTGTGCCCATCCTAAATGTACAGTTTCCTGAATATAGTCCTGTACTGACTTTGTAATTCTACTCTCAAACTTAGACAGAGACAGTCTGTGTTCTGAGGGGTTGAGGGTAGAATCTGGCACTTTTTCCCCACTGTAGGAGAATCAGCATGTTTAAAATTTATGCTAAAAAATAAAATACATTTGTGTATTTTATTAATTTTCCATAATTTAATGTTGCCTCACAACATTCTTTTCAGTCAGGCAAGTAATTTTTTCCTTTGACAGGCCAGTAAGATATCATTAATTTTTCATTCTCATCAATCACCATGGTAAAGGCCGTCTGTGAAGGTTTTGTGCTTTGGCTGGTAATTTGTCATGACAATTTTGCAAGGTTGTTTTAATGCCTTCTTTTAGCTGATTGAAAATGTCTTATTTACTTCAATTAGTTTTACCAGTGAGACACCATGGTTTTATATAAAATGAATTGTTAATTGCTCCCCAAAGCCTATGTAGACACCTGCTTTTCTATTAAAACACAGATCAAACTGCATATGTGGTGAGGGCTAAAATTATCTCTATTGTACAGGCAAAGAAGAGAGAATTAGGGCCTTGTAATGTGTAATACAGTCGATCTAATTTGTGACATAAAATATTTTCTGATTTTCAGTTAAGTACCAGTTTTGCAATATAGAAAAAATAATAAGCAAAAGCTGTTTTTATTTGTTTTTCAGAGACTACTATATTAAATACTGCTATACTACTACACTATATTTTTGTATGTATCTGTATTGCCCTAAGTAATAGGTGTTTCATAAATCCTTTGTAAAGCTGCTGAATTAAACAACCTTTCAATGACAATATTTTAAGCTTAACTACTGAGCTCTTTATAACCTATTTAATACTGACAGATGATAGGGAAAGCAATAAAGAAGATTTAAAAATCTACATTAAAAATTTTCCAGGTCCCACAGTCCAGTCTCTAATCATGCAGTAGTATTTGTTTTCTGTTAATACTGTATGCAATTCTCATAATGACATTAATATTTCTACATGGTAAGGTTGTACCACCACAGTATGGAAAACAATTGTCTACAGCTGATTTCACTAGGTTACCAACACATTTTACAGCTGGTATGAGGCCATAATTAGTGAAATTAATTAGCCTTAGGAAACTAAGCCATGTGACCTATACTTTAATACACATACTCGTTGCCATGGTAGCCCAAATAGGAGTATGTCTCAAGCTGTTACAGCCCCTGGTTTCCTTTCAGAATGAACAGTGACAGTGTGGAGGTGTAGACAAAGCAAATCTATTTGTTGGATGTGGTAAACTGCAACAAATAAGAAATGAAGTGAAACTGGTACCCGAAGGCATAACTTGATAGAAAACTAAATGTAGCATTTAAGCTCTGTGGTGAAAAGCTTCACTATTTTCAAACTTCAGGCATTATCAGAATTTTATGGTGCTGGTCAGAAACACTAGGGGTAAGTTAATGTTGTGGCAATGTTTTTCCTTAATGGTATTGATTTCTTTCCTTTTATTCCAAATTTTTCTAAACACAAACAAATGAAAGCTCTTGAGCAGATATTTCAAACAGACCTTTTCAATTTTGTATTGATACTTTTTTAAACTTCCTGCCACTTTCAGACTGTTCCCATATACTCACCTCATATTTTGCTCCCCTTTCTCTACAAAATCCTGTTTACCTACTGGCATCCAAAGTCTGTTACAGAAAGCCCCTTGTTAAATCAATGATAAAATGTCACCAGGAAATCTAATCTTATATACTGAAGAATTTATTAATGTTGTTTTTCAATAATGTGACATGACAAAATTTTTCAAGGTGCGTGTTCAAAGATATATTTATTTTGAAAAAATAAGAAAGAAAACACCCACAGACATAAGGTATTCATGGAACTTCAACTGTAGCAAGACTTTATTTTAAAAGAAGGTCCCAAGACTATTCTGCAGCTTTTTGCATTTTGAGCAAAATTTGTGCTTGCTGACACAAGAATTTCTTGATGTTGGTATTTAAAATACTGTTTTCTAAATTATTTTGACTATGTGATCCTGAACTTTATTAGTCAGCTCCAGTAATATCAGAATTTCTTTAAAAAGTCACAGATGAAGGAAAATTTTGTTAGAATAAGTATAGTGACACATTGAAAAGATAAAAATAGCACTAGGAGGTGGCTTGAGGTCTCATGCATTGCACCTGCTGGAATACTCTAAATAATTAGTCAGATTTAATTGACTAATTAAATTGTTGGTTATATTTAGCTCTTGCAGTATAGGGCTGGGTGGTTTCCCAAACACTTACTGAGGTAAATGATTTTCTTTCTAGTAATAGCTTATATAATGCCTACATTTCTGCTGAGATTCAGTGAGGCAGTTTATCTCCTTTTTATAATTATCTGAAAGATAACCTGGATCAAGCACCACTCTCCTCATGAAGGTTCAATGTCATCACTGTTAAAAAAAAAAGAAAGCCCCTTTTTTGAGGACTAAAAATAACTACATGGTGAGTTCTTCTTAAGAAGTTCATGAATAATTCTGAAAACTTGGAATATGGAAAATATACACCCATCATTTTACACATTCCTTATTGAAATGTAAATACTATGAAATTTCTGACTATACAAATGTAACCTTTTTATTGATAGGGAAAAGGGAATGATGAATTTGCAAGCCAGCACAGTGCAATGGCTGGGGGGTCCCTGAGGAGGGGCCTACACTGCCCTGTGCTGGACCTGTCCCATCCCAGCCAGCCCCAGCTCACCCACTGCAGGGCACTGCTGGCTGTGAAAATGCATTTAAGGAAGGACAAAGAAATGCCACAAAGGCAGAGGAAGAAGGAAAAGTGTGTGAGAAATGGCCCTGCAGACAGTGAGGTCAGACAAGATGGAGATGGATGGGGTGCCCCAAAAGCCAAAGCAGAGATTCTCTTGCAGCTCCTGCAGAGACCATAGCAGAGCAAAGGAGATTTCCTGCAGGAATTGAAGCCCAAGGAAAACCCACACTAGAACAGGATTAACTTGGAGAGAATTCCAGCCACTAGAAGGGCCCATGCAGGGGGCCCTCTTAGTGCAGGTGAAAAGAGAGGGAAGGAGCAGAGAGAGGGTATTTAAGGAGTGACCAAGTGCTCTTTCCCCCTCTCCATGCTGCTTGAGGGGTGTAGAGGAGTCAGGAGGAAAAGAGTAAATGGGGAGACAGGTGTTGTTTTAACATTTGTCTTTGTTTCTTATTTCCAAAATGTATTTCAGTAAGTTCTGCTAACTTTCCCTTAGTCGAGTCTGTTTTGCTTGTCACAGTCATTGGCAGGTTCTGTCTGCATCTCTGGCTTGACCCTGGATCTTTGCCACCCCACATTCTCCCCCTGCCCCTCTGAGGAGAGAGGTGGATGAGCATCCAAGTGAGAGTTTGGCTGTTGGGCAAGCCTAACCCAGCACAGTAACTGAAAGGCTTGGGATGATCCTCCACCTTGAAGCAAACCTGATGCAAACTTTCAGCTAAATGCATGTCTCCCTTCATCTAAGAAACTATTACTGATGCTAAAGAGCCCTCTCTCTAATGATTGCAGTTCTGGTTTGCATGACAGCATCTAAATTCAAATTCCATCTCTAAACAGAATTATGTTATGAAACTGTAATGTTTAATTTTATAGGGGTGCTTGAAATACGGCTCTTCTACATTGTATAGCAGTGAAATTAGATCTGAAGTTTTGCCTTCAGGTGCAACAGAGTTGCAACCAAACTAACTGATGTACCAGGGCCTGACACTGATTTCACATTGATCTGTACTAGCTGTAACTCCAAATCATCTTATTTATGTACTATGGGGTTAGAATAGGACATCATTTATTTATTTATTTATTTTTGGCAGAGTGCATGAATTAAATCAATGGCAAAACTTTCTAATCATGGTCAGGTTTTCATCCACTATGTTTTGTATGTCACAGTTACTAATTATAAAGCTAAACAAAATAAAATACAGCCCACTGCTAGTCTTTTGAAGGGAGATGTGAATTTTAAATTATTTTAAAAGAAAGGGCATTGAAATTTAGTAATGCAGACAATAATCATGTGTAAATATGAGTGTGAGGTTTAAGGAATTAAACAACAATTTTTCAAATGCTTTTTGGAATGTGCATTTTGATAAGCATTCGGAGGAGGGAAAAGACTGTGATGCATAAGAAACTGAAGAGTAACTAGGGACCAAAAGAAAAGGGTAGAAAAATAAAGGAATTATAAGTGTGTTTTCTGAATTAAAAAGAAAACAAGACAAAAGTGACAGATACATAGTAGAAGTATTAAAATGAACGTGATGGGAAAATCTATCACTGCAAGCCAAACAAACAAGAGATTAAATTTCAATAAATCTATGTATAAATGAATTATGAATTCTACAAAATTAAGTATATATTGTTTTTCTTGTATGGATTATTAAACTAAGCTATTGCCTTTACATACAAGAATTAAATATATAGAAATAAAAAATAGCAAATATTTCATAAAAAATAAACTAAAATGCAAATTTCTGTTAATAAAAATTCCAGTAGTCTTTCAAAAGTTTAACAGTACTTAGTGAAATAGTAATGCATACGACTTTAGATAGTTAACCAAATACAACTAGTACCACTAAAAGTAATAATGTAAAGCAAAATACCTTCAATCATTTTTAAGAAATGTTCTTATCTAACAGGATTCTCTGAAGATATTAAGATCATCTGACTTCTTCTCCTCTTATAAGGCACTTCAGTATCTTCAAGGAGATCATTTAAACTTCCTGAGGCTCAGCCCATCTTCTTAAAACATAGTGTCTCATTTCTGCCACTGACTTGCTAAGCAAGACAGTGCGTCTGTTTTCCTACCTGACTCATTCTCCTATCTAATGTGATAAATTCTTTAGGGTGGAGACTTTCCTTCATTGAATATACATACACCAGTTATGCCACTGCTAAGCAGTGACACAAATAGAAATGAATATATTATCCTAATATTGGTGTCATGGTTTTAATTTGTAACTGTTGTCCTCAATGCATGATATTATAGAAGTTAATTAGTTCCACTTTTCAGAAAAAGAAGGAGAAAACAAGATAGATGTGAGAAAGATTTATTGATCTGGCAAACACTACATTAGAAGCTTGGTAGTGCAGAGAGCTGTATAAAATTTTGTCTTGGCTATCCAAACTATGAAATGTCTGCCCTACCCCTTCCTTGCCTCTCCAGGGCCTAAAACATGAGTACAGAAGAAGCTGAAGTAGGTTTGACCTAGGAACTGGACAAACTAGTTTATAAATAAAGTTGTGAAAACTAATCCATCTTCATTCTTCTTCTTTCCAGGAGTGTAGAGAATCATCTCTTACCCAACAAGAAATCTTCCTCTTGGGTTGTTTGTATAAACATGATCACAAAGGAGCCCAGAGGAACAATGACAGTTGGGGAACACCAAGAATCTTATCAGGAGCCTCTCACCTGGCTCCTCCCAGAGCTACCCTGGAAGGAGGATCAGCCCCATGGCCCAGAGGGGTGTGTGACACTTGTCAATTCAAGCCAAAGGGAGAGGTTTTTCCCCAAGGAAAGCTGACTGGAGATGGGAATAAGGGCTACTGCTACAGGGTTATCAGTCTCATTATGGGATGCTGTGGAAAAGCTTTCTGGGCGAGACTTGGTGTATTTGGGGAAAAGGGCCAACAGTTAACAAAGGAAGGAATCAAGGCAGTTTGAAGAGGAGCAAGCATGGGAAAACAGGGTCAGGGTATAAGAAGCCAGTTGAATGTTAGCAGAGGGACTGGTCGCTTTGTTTGCATGGTCATGCCCTCTGCCTGATCTTTAAAATATACTTTGACTATTTTGGGGAGACTCCATTCTGTGCTCATGTCTGTGCATGGAGGTCTAGGTACCAGCCACCAGGTAGAGCAGTGAGTCTAGAGACCCATGCATCCATGGTGCCATCACCTAGAGAAACTGGAGCATGTGTGTGTAGTGTGGGTGTGCGTGGCAGCTTGTGCAATTACCAGAAAACATCCAGCTGGTCTAGCAAGGCAGCAGTATGAGAGATTTGACAGTCAAGTTTTGGAGTAGCCAAAAGGCTGGGTCAGATCGTGGAGAGTGGATCTGAAAACTGGTACTGGAGGGACCTGGAGGTCCAAGCAAACTCTGGTAGAGACCACAAGATCTGAAGCTTGGCTAAGGTGAGAAGTGGGAATCATCTGCAGGGAGGCCTGTTTATATGCATTTGTGCATGAAGTCAGAGTGAAAACCAGGGACTGGGTAGACTGAATGCCCACTCAGGCAAGTTACTGGAGAGATAGATCATGTGTCTGTCAGTCTCTGTGCTTTACCAAAGGTGCTCTGAGTATCAGTAGCTGGACTAGGGCTGGGATCTTGCAGGCTCATGTGTCCAGGTGCCAGTGATGGGGAAACCTGTGATCCAGGGGTAGCTGCTGCAGAGTCTGAGCCCAGCTGCTGGAGGGACCCACACTCAGTATATGTTTCACTGACGTAAATGCCCTGTCAGGGGTTAAGCTTGGCTAGCTCAGACCCGGGGCAATCCAACAGGACACAAGGTAC
>VYXF01010193.1:168025-360905 GCA_013397295.1 Polioptila caerulea | reverse complement strand
AGAGAGGAAGAAGGCCAGGAAGGAAAAGAGATTGAATGCCTAATGTAGGGCACTTTTATACCCAGGGGAAAGGGGGGGCAGAGGAAGCTGGCCACGGGTCATTAGGAGACCATTGATGGGACAGGTAAGGGGAGGGGAGGGATTTTAACCTGAGAAGGTGAGGGGGAAACCAACTATTACAGGGATTACATGGGACAAACCATGTGAGACAATTCAGTGATACATTAGCACAATGCAACATTTTACTAATTGACCTTCGTCCTCATTAGTCAGAGATGGGAACAGGGAAAGGATACTGATGCTGTTTGTGTGACTGCATTCTCTGTCCATGCTATGATCTGTGTTATATAGAAATTGTACACACACACACATAAACACACAAACAAACTTATATATATAATATATATAGAAACTTGGTGTGTATGTGTGCACGTGTGACTATTGGAGACAGACTCAGCCTCGCTGCTGATTGCACCTGTGAATGTGAAACCATGGCAGCCTTTTCTCCATTTCCCTACTGGATTAACTCCTATCACTTTTTCCTATAGGTAATTATCTACTTTTCTTTCAATATTACTCCTTTTCCAAATAACAGTTTTCATACTGTTCATAATCAGTGTGAAAATAAAATATTTTAAGCAGCAAAAGACGCAGCTAACCATTCTGCTTTTGTATGCCTTTACAATTTTTATTCTAGATATGCATAATCTAATTCAGGATAATGATGAAAAGGTCTAAAAAGATAAGATGCTGAAGTAAAAACTTATTGAAAAAAGCACAGAAAGTAAGAATTTTTGCCATGCTGTTCTCCTATTTATAATCATGAATACTGCTTCAGACAGCAATGTTGTCATTGTGTTTTAATAGAATTAAAACAAATTCATGTTCTCTCCAGTGATATGAAAATGCTCACCTACATCTCACTACTAACGTTACACTACTACAATCCTGTCAATGTATTTTAAGAAAAATAGTTTTTCATCTGAGATGAGTTACATGTTTTTAGATCATCTACTCTCACATATGGCTAAAAAAAAAATGCACCTGCAAAAATTACTGTTTCTAGAACAAAGATAAAAGTGTTCCTAAAAATGTATCAGTCACTAACTCTCAGCCTCAAGGGTTCAAAAATATATTCTTAGGAATATTTTCTTTTTAAGGAAATTTCCATTGCTTTGAATAGCATTTTTGCTTAAGGAATATAGTGAGAGTACTTAAAGCACAGTGAGGCTCTCATGTTCAGCAATTGTTTTGTCCTGCAGAGCCAAGGGTTAGAATATTGGTTCTCTTTTGATGCTAGCAGTTTCTTTTAATGTCTATTTATCTCTTGTCAAATCCCAAACTGGTTTGAACTATTCAAGAGCCTCTTTTCCTTCTGATCTCCTAGGGCAAGTGAAACAAGACAAATGGGTGAGAGGAGATCAAGTGATTAGCAGAGGTAAGTAAAACATTTCAAGACTAGCAGGTCAGTGTAAATGCCTGACTAAAAGAATATCATTAAGTTTTATTAAAGTAAATGTGACTACCTGGGTGCTTAAATGCAGATGACCAGGGATGTGTATTATGGTCATTTGCTGAGCCCACAGGATCAAATGATTAATAGTTCTTTCATTAATGCAGTTCTCTTAATATTTGAAATGTTTCCAAAATTCTGTCTAATTAGAGAAAATAAACATCAATTTAATTAGTCAATGATCACACCCTGTGTGATTAATAAGTGCTTTATAAATAATTCTTGTGCCTAACAAAGACACGGGGACATCAATATTGGGACTAGAAATCAAGATAATACTCATCAGCCTCCTTCTCTGTCCTGCCTTCCTTCTAAGATTATAATAAGAAGTTAAATGCAACCTATTTAGAAATGAGTCTTAGCTGCTTCTGAGCCTGGAAGAGTCCAATGTAACCATCAGGCCCTTCTTGGCAGCTATCCAAGGCATTCTATCAACCACCCCTAAAATCTGTTATTGGATTAAACCGAGGTGTCTGGCTCCACATTTAGATGCCCAAAGGCATCTGTCATGGTAGTAACTGGCTATACTTGCCTGTGTACTCACCTCTAGCTGCACCTTCACCTCTTTATCCCCACCAAGCATTTAACCTATTACCATTATTTAATAACATATGGGACTTAAAGCATAGCCTGGAATCACATTGTGTCAGGCATCCCATATGTTTGTTCTAAGCTACTCTCTGTTATACACAAAATAGGATAAATTATAATTTCTTTGTCAGCATTCATACAGGCACTGATAGGGTGATCCCTGGTTCCATTTGGAATGTTACTACCACATTGTAAAAGATTCATAGCAAGAAAAAAAAAAAAAATGTCTCTTATGTTAAAAAAAAACCCAAAACACCATGTGTTTAGGGGTTACAGGGGTTATGGTGGGTGGATGTTGAACTGGATGCCTTTAAAGGTCTCTTCTAACCTTGACAATGCTATGATCTATGATTCTTAGTCAGTTTTTGACCATGTATTCATGAAAACCCCTGGAAAACAAAATTTCCTGGTAGTTTGTATAAAATGAGTTAAGCTTCAGGTCAGCTTCCCATTTGGACTCCAGAAGCAGATTTGAAATAGGTTTTGAGACATTGCTATACCTTTCAAAGCCCAGCTGACACTGCAAGCTGGAGCATGTAATCCTTGCCGGCAAAGTATACAAAAGTGTTGGTAGTTAGGCCATACTTTAAAATTTGCAAGTGTCATCAGGAAGTCTTATACAAGGAGATATTAGTGGAAATTAGTCTGCAAACTTAGTCTCAGAAGGATAAGTGGATATAGGGTGGCAAAGATGTGCTGGAAATGGCTAAATAAATAGTTCACTATTTTATGGCCTGCAATAGAAGATGTGGAAAAAGCTTCTTTGGTGGCAACTTTGTAGAAAAGAAATAGTTTCTAATAGATGAGCATTATGCAGGTTCAGATCCTGCATCAGAGGCATAAGATGGTATTAATGAGAGGTGACATTAAATATTATGTAAATGATGCTTCAAGTCAAAAAAATGTATGGTACTTTAACCATGATTCAGGCAGTTTTCACATGCTACATGTGCAGAATACAGCTGTCCAGACTAGTTGTATTTATTCACATGGAATGAAACAGCTCAATGTAGATGAACCAGCACAGACCACAGGAAGAAGCACAGCAGCAGCACTGTGACACTCAGGCTCAGCAGCCTTGTCTCACACTTACAAAGCTTCTGATTTGAGAAATAATCTGCTATTTCTTCAGTAGGCTCAAGTTTGTCCAGAATAGTTATCAAAGCAGACCAACAGAACTGTGATGTCAGCATATATTAAAACTGTGTGGGGCTTTTTGATTTGTTTTTATTCTGTTTGTTTTGTGTTTGGTTTGTTTTGTTTTTATTTAAAGGTAAGGGATGAACAGGGTGCAGGTTGTCTCATGACAGTCCTCTAAAAAAACACCTAATTGCTAAGAGACTCTGAATTTATTTTAATTTGTTCAGGCTTGAACCGTGAATTGGGAAATCTTGTGTATTCACTGGAAGCAAAATCCTGACTTTCTATGAGTTTCCCTGTAAAGCACTCAGTTAATTGGGTTGTCATGGGTAAAAGCATGTCTTTCTTGGAAACACTTTGTCTTGTTTCCAAATGCATTATGACATTCTGGATTCAATGAATCCCTCAGTTAGTTTATCTGGGGCCCATTAGCACATGTTCATCATCACCCAGGACCGAAATAGAAAAATGTCCTTATTTCTTATTCCTAAGAAATGTCAAAGTGTTAGGTGTGATAGTCATTAAGTCTCCTGATGTAGAGGAAATAACAACAATGATGTTTTTGTTGGGGGAAGGGGAGTGGCAGGAATCATGAGGCTGTACTGAAACTGTAATCTCTTACTGGAATGTGGCTTTGGACAGTGCTAGGAATTGCTTACTCATGCTGAGCTGCCCCTGGGAGTCATATGAGACTTTTGTTGTGGTCACATGCTTGCAATCACCATGGTGTAGGATGTTTATCAAAGTCACTCAGGGAGTAAAAGCAGGGCTTTTACTGTGTTTTTTAAAGCAGGGCTTGTGGCAAGAAATACAGTTGCTTTATTTTCTGTAGAATAATGAACTCACAGAAACTTTTACCAATATTCATTTGAATATAGTCATCACCTTCCCTACACGGTCTTATTTTGTACTTTAAAAGGCACAGTTACAATGTGTTTGTTCTTGCTAAAGTGTTAAAAGCACCACTAAATAAGAAGATGGCTTATATATTTAGTTTTCATTTTAATCTTATTTGGACATTAAAAATCAGTACAATAGATTAAAAACTATTCAGATTATGTAACTATACAATGAGGACTGGGAATATTTCATTAGGAAAATATTATTCCCTCTATATTTTAGATTAATATATTAATTGTCTTATGAATTTTATACAATGGGCCAAAAGCTCACAAGAAGATATTTATGTGCGTCTAAGAGTAAAGAATCCTAGAGATAAATTTTCAGTGACTGCATCTGCTTTCCAGAATATTTGTGGAGGGGAAGACAAACCTTTCTGTGAGAGATACAAATTGTCTGTATAAACATACTCACAGGTACACCTAATGTTGAGTTCAGAGATCTGAATGAAAATCTCACATGCAAATATTCCTGGAACCCTGAGTTAGATGAAAAAAAAAAAAAAAATGGAAAGATTGATGCATGTTGGAATTAACACAATAAAAATTGGTAGATTCCACAACAGCAAAATTTGACCAGTTATTTTGTGACCTCCTTTAAAGGGTTTGAAATACTGGTTTGCATCCTCCAAAATCTTTTGTAACTTGAATAGTTCATTAATCTTACAATTTAGTTCTTAACCTTAAGAAGACATTTGAAAGAAAGTCCATTCTGAGGACTGATAAATGGGCCAGTGCAGGGCTGGCTAGGTGTTATCCCAGTTGGATTGTTCCTAATATTCAAAACTTTTAATATTTCTTTCGGTAATTTCCTAATTAGAGATACGCTCTGCAACAAAAATAGTATTATGAGAATACTCCACTGAATATCAATGAGCTATTCTCATGTGAATAAATCTTCTGATAAATGCTCACGGATGTCTCTGCAATATTTCTGCAAAACAGAAGTGAGTGCTTTCAGAAAGTTACATAAATTAAAAAATAAGAAAAAAAAAACATATTAACAAACTAGGCTCCCTATGCCAAGCCTGTAACTAGGGAATCATAGGCCATCTTTCTGGCTTGAACTATCTGCAACTGTTTATTAGCAGATATGGTCCTTTAGCAAAATTAACAAGCAAGAGATTTAAAGCAGTCAAATTTGTATAAGTATAGAAAATGACATGTAGGATAAGAAAATTTAAATAGATCTCATCTTACTTTTGCTTACCTCCTTTTAATCTTTAGAAAAGAGAGATTTTAAAGCATCATTTTAAACCTGGCTCAGGGTAAATATTAGTATTAAGATGTATATAACAACTTCATAGTTTTAATCACATATTGCAAAGGCATACATATTACTCACCAAAAAGAAATGTACTCTCTAATAGAGGAAAGATGATTAAGCTAAAACCATACCTTTTTTATTGATTAGAGATTACTCAGAGGTAGAATCATAGGATGAATTAGTGCTGCAACATCATAAATTCAGAGATTGCCAAATACAAGTGAATGTACTTCTAGTGCAATCTCTGATAGCCATATCTGCCTGAAGGCTATCAAATAAACATATAATTAAATAAAAACAGCTCCCTGATTGATCTGACTTGTTTTGTTAAAGAATAAAAAATATGGAATGAGTGAAGCACTTTGATCTAAAAAACAAGTTTCTGCCCCAAATAGAATTTATTTTTCATAGACTGATTTTGAACAGCTGTTTTAAACAGTCTGAGTTTTGTTCCATTTAAATTCACGTGCATCTGGATTAAGTATTCTTTGGTGCAGGACATGCAATTAATATGATAAAAAGAAAGTGGTCAGTGGGTATCATGATTGGCTGCTGGAAATTTCAAACTATAGCATGTCCCTGGCATAAGATCAAGTGTCACATATTGGATGCTCATCAATGTGAGATACCAGGATGCCAAGTGCTTCTCATTTAGTCAAGGAACTCTTTGGCCTTCTCCCAGCAGCTGGCTGGTACCCATTCAGAATTCACAGGTTGGTGGGTGGGACTGTGATCCCAGCCATCTTTTATTCCTCAATTTGCTTCATTTTTTGCTCATGGCTTTCCCCCTCTCTTCTTGTTTCATTGATGATTGCTAGTTTTCTTCTTTTTTCTCATTTGTGCATGTATGTGTGCCTTCTACTCCTCTGTACTCCATAATTTCATAGTCTTTCCCCTTTTTCCTTTCCTTTTTTTTTCTCTCTTTCATTTTTAGTTCACTATGTTTTTTTCTTCAATGTTACTTTCCCTCTTCTGCAACTTTGTCTAAAATTTTGGTCATTCCTTCAGTTTTGCATTCCTTTGTAAATCAATCCAAGCCAAAGCACACAAAATATATTACATTATCATATATTGTCAATATGTGTACAATACACATGTCATCTGGATAGAGGGCTGTGATATACTGTGGTTTAAAACCAGCTACATTAAACATCCATCCATTTAATCTTTCTGGGCATTAGTCTTTTTTTCTTCTGGTAAGAGTGAACTGCCAAATTGCAGAGTACAACCATGGAGGAGTTCTCCCTATTCTTTAGGGTTATATCCTAATTTTCTTAAATTCTGTCTTAAAGAAAAGCCTTACACTCTGTTTTCAGGCATCGCAGCATTGATGATTTTAAGATCATTTCACGTAAGATGAGTTTCCTGTCTTCAATAGTCCTAGGAGGTCATTAAATGGTTGTAATAACCTTATTATGCATTTTCACACACCATTTTAACAGCATTGTGAGATATCCATCATATTCCACACAGCAGTTACTTTTAGACCATTATAAGTTCTCTCAGTAAGTTTTCTCTGCATCATTCAATAAATATTGACCTCTGGAAGCTATGTGATTAATGAGTGAAACAATGTTATATTAGGAATCGAGTTGAACCCTGAGATGCTGTATCTCATAATTTTGTCCCTGAAGTTGAACAATTCATTTGGTTGTTATTAAAATATTATTCATGTCAGCTCTATAGAACTGATCTAGTGAGCATTAGATTTTCATAGTGTTATTGTTGCCTATTCCTACAGTCATAAGAAACCCTAATTAGACAATCTAGAAATATTATCCTTAAGTTCTCAACAGTAATCAAACAATCTGGAAGCCTGAGAAGTAGCAAGCTGCAAATGAGGTAATGTTTGCTTCTGATAACAGATGAAATTTCAGAGAATGTTTTTATAGATGCACGTTTCCAGAATCCTCCTGAATTTACATAAAGCACAATCTATATGATCCTTGGAATCATATACAACAATTTTTATTATTTGTTTGCAAATACTGTCATCTATTTCCATGAGTTCCCCCTTGCTTTGTAGTTTATCTAGAGTGATAAATTTTCATTTCATCTAGACTGAGTAATTTTCATCCTGTATCTTCTGTGTAGGAACTGGCAGGATGTTTTACCAGCTGATACACTCAGAACACTCAGCACACTGCACACTGCCTATGCATTGTGTTCTGAGGAATAAAGTTATAGCAAACTGGATGTCCAGAACCCATTTCACTTCTCAAAGCCTGAATATGATATGGAAACATCTCAGTTAATGACTTTTTAAAATAATAATGTTAATAGTCTTGAAACTAAAGTCTTTGGAGAAGTCTTTGGGAAAGAAGGATAAAAATTACAGCTAATTAAATTTCCTAAATTACAGCTTTCTTCCTTGTGGCACTATCCTTTGGTCAAAACTAGTGTGGTAACAAATTGGTGCTAATAAACTACAATTACCCCACACCTCTAGAAAACATTCATCTTATCTAGTGTTGCCATCAAAGGCTTAAGGAAAGCCAATCTAGATGAAAATTTTGTTCAGAAATAATCTGTAAATCTACTGTTGCCTCCTGCTTCTACCTCTTACCTGATCATTGCCTTTCTGCAGTAGTAAGTTAAATGGGGGATTAAATGTTAAACAAAATTTCTTGTGGTATTTCTTGTCCTACTTCATCAGCAAGTGAGATATGTGTTCAAAATTGCACTGATAATGTAAAATTCCTTGTAAGCTTTCTTGATATAATCTCAGTGACTGAAACAAATAACTCCTACTTAAAACATGAAAGCTTAAAAAAAGGAGGGTATCTGAGAAAGATTTGGCTCAATTATCCCTCTCCTGTCTGAACAGAGAGAGAAAGAAGAGGAAAAAAAGAAAGTAGTATATGTCATCAAGAATTGTCTTAAAATTCTTCATATATGAATGAGTAAAAGCAGTGCAAGAACAGTAGTAAATAAAATATGTATATTAGCTATTTTATTTGAACATCTACAAAGCAGAGGGTTGTATTTGAATTAGTCATCCTTGCCTCCCTTTTTAGTCACTCACTGGAGAAAAATAGGAACTTCTAAATTGTAATTCATGTGATTTATTTTTAGGTTTTACATAAGGATGATATATGACATAAATGCCCTATTTTTATCTTTCAACTATAAATGGAGTTCTGAGAACCACATTTCAGAATATTATGTCTATAATGTAAATGTCTAAGATCAGGTGGTATCAGTGCATAACAGCTGAAGGGGTGGACCAGTACAAAAATGGCAGCTTTCTTGCAACAGGAGGGTAATTACGGTAAGAGGGGGGAAAAAGAAGTTTCCTGCAGACACAGACACACAAAAGCACTTGAGCAGATGGTGGTGGAAGATCAGCCAGAACTCCATGTACCTACATAGCCAAGCAAATGTGCAGATCAGGCCTCCTTCCTTTCTGTGTTTCCTTTTCTGAAACATAAGTATTGAATCAGAGCAGGACTATAATTCTGCTAATGAATTAATGGATTTACTGTTAAAAAGAAAACAAAACCAACCCCAAAAACTATTGTATAATTTGTCACAGTTTTACAGATCAGAGGTTACCAAAAAGATCCTGATTTGTTCAGATTGAGGACTGGAAGTTAAGATGTGGAAACAAGTGAATGCAGTGTCTTGTAAGGAATCACACATTATTCAAATTCAAGACTGTAGTACTCCCAGCACGCTGAACTTGGAGTTTTCTTAGTTTAAGAATGCTTGCCAGGAAGCAATTACACATCTCATACTGAAACAGTCACAGAAATAAAGAATACTAATGCAACAATTACAATAACAGTAAAAGAATCAAACAATTTTCTGTTCAAAGTAATATTTGGGTATTTAATATGGCAGTCCTAGGCAGACATCTTTACTTGTGTGGCAATG
This sequence comes from Polioptila caerulea, assembly GCA_013397295.1. Lineage (NCBI taxonomy): Eukaryota > Metazoa > Chordata > Aves > Passeriformes > Certhiidae > Polioptila > Polioptila caerulea. The sequence goes on along the minus strand of VYXF01010193.1, from coordinate 351,619 downwards.
ATTCAAAAAACTACACATAAATTCCAAAACTGCAAGCCACCAAACATTTTTACAATGTACCAATATTTTCGTGCTATTTTTCATGGCAAAATTTTATTTGTAAACCATCGTACTCCTTTCTGCTGAAGTTAAATCTTTGTCTATCTGTGTGAATAAATCTTCACTAAAATTTTTAAGTCTGTATGTTTTCCTATGAATTATGTTACTCAGATTAGGTGAGGCTGTTTCCTCAGCACCCATAATTATTTCATTAAAACAGTAAGAAAAGGCCAAAAGCAAGTGTAATGGCGACATATCTAAGGAAAAATATACTGAAAAGTGAGCAGGGTGAAAGAGGAGAGGGTGGTGCAAGACAAAGGAGAGTAAATTAAGCCAAATATATTTTTAATTCCTAAATGTAAGACAGAATTTGAAGATATTAAAAAGTTATACTTTAATAATATCTCTAATTTTCAGGAAAATACCTTGTCTGGTAAATCACCCAAATACCATTGCTTTGCAGAGCTTTGCTAATGTGCTCTATCCTTGCAGATAAGAGAATGTCATCCAATCTGTCCAATCTACTTACCAGAACAGTTTAATTTATGAAATATTTTTGTTTAAGTCCATTCTTAGTTTGTTGCTGGCTTTTAGGTGGCATGTTCTTTCATTTACCCAAAAGAGTTATGTAACTTCCATAGGTAGTGACAAAAATGATAAAGGCATTATCAAAGTGTCATTGGAAAAGAAGTATAAAAGTGCTGATTTGGACTATAAATCATGAATGGATTTATACTGAGTTCAGCTTCCAATTATCTAAAATCCTCTTAAAGCATTTTATTTCAAAATAGAGCACTATATGAGCTGGAGGTAAGATTTGCTCTCTTCTTGTCTTGAAGGTCAGTTATTGCCAACTATTCTCACCCTCAGCTTCTCCTTTTAGAGAAAAACCACTGTACAAAATACAAGCTCATTCTGTTTTAGCAAAGTATATATAATTTATATTCTCAGTGCACCGTACGCAATTGTTGACTCTGTTATATGAATGGAAGAATATGTGAATAACTCTAAGGCATGCCTAATACACAAGGTAATGACAGATCACATATTTCAGAAAAGTAACAGACAGAAATCTTACAAAAACTAAGAGACTCTCGAAACACTTAAGTGTATGCCTTTGGGGGTACACACAACATTTTTGTATAGTACCTACTGGAAAATATCAGCTTTTATATTTAAGGTCCCAGATTTACATATCAATTCATATCAGAGGAAGGATCAAACTTAAGGATGGTTCTAAATCTTTGTCCAGTTATTTCCAGACATAGATATGTATATCAACATAAATAATCAAAATTACTTCAGAATCTCTTTTTATTTGTTTTTTCTTTACTTCCTTCTTTCTCTTATTTAAAGCAAGTCAACCTGCACATTACTTTTCCTTAAAAAGATAGTTCTTCGTGATCTGGATCTACTTATCTGTCTTTCCTACACTATTTTCTTGACACTGTTTACAATAATGACTTCTGAGGAAGTTTCTGGTGCACAGTATATAATAATAACTTCCTTGGAAACTCAAATGTACTTTCTACTGGCACTAATTATCTCTGTCAAATGAACTGATGGTTTCTAATTGGCATGCATTCACAGAATATCACCATGTTTGGCACTAATTGGCACTTCTGTTCACATCATCAGCTGAGAGGCTAAGGACAGAGTGAACACTGAAACACTCCTTTAACTTCTGGAAGATGTTTTTGTATATGTCATGAGCATGAGCAATGTAAGACAGGGATCTAACTGATAGAGTAAGACCTTAAGACTGCAAGTTTTTAAAGCGTTTTTGCCACAATTGTTTTGTAACCTCTTCCTCAAATGCCCAGCAAGAAAACCCTTCAATCCATCCACAAATGCTTAAAAGTTCTCATTTTCTTCAGGAGATAAAGATCTGTCATGGAAAATTAAATGATGTAAAATTTGCTTTATTTCTATCAAATGAATGTTTTTATAAATTTATATTTATAATACACCAACTGATAGGTATCTTTTTGGTTTTAAGGTGTTTGAAACCTGATGATCATACATGTAGTGGCCAAAAGGCATTATTCTGGCCAAGAACAAAACAAAACTTTCAAAGTAAAGTCTGTCATATACACAGAAACTAAAATATAAGTCTTTTTAATTTAAAGAATATTTTCTTCCATTCATGGATATCTTATTTTTCTAATAATTGCACTAAGATGTTACAAAAGGCATGAATTTGCAAATTAACAATGCAGATTAAATCAGTTTGAGTGCTCTGGGTTTTCATCTGACAAATGACATTCATGAGCCTTTTGTTTCAGTAAATCTCCTTGATATATCAGTTCATTAGCTTTGTCGAAGTGTTTGTGGAAACTCTCAGACAAGTGATAAAGAATCTGATTATCCTTAAGAATTCAAATATCCCTATTTATGCTGTTGCTCTGTGCACTTTTCATCATGTTTTTGTAGTTCAATGTTCTATTACATACAACACTGTGCTTCGTTGGCTGGTTATTTTCAAGGAAGAATAAAAATATTTCCATTATATAGACATTAACTCCACAGTAAATGTAATTAACACATAATTTATGTAAAAATATAAAACTATTTGATATTGTAGCAGGTGATATAAAAGGTAAGGAATGTTCAACCCAAGCAAGAGAAAATGCAGATTCCATATTCAAAACCATAGACTCCCAAAGGAAGCCCGTGTATCTCCCATGCAAAGGAGAAGAAGAAGGCAGAAACAAACACCAGAAAGATGATGAGTTTGTCACCATTGATGTTAGGTTTTGTAATGGAGACAGAGTCGGGAACAAATTAATCATAAAAGATATTCTCCAAGGGAATTACCAGGCCTATGAAAAAAGAGAGTAACTCTTCAGAAAGAAAAAATGGCCACATGTTGTGAAAGGGACCATGATTTGATAACAACAATCATTGATGAATTTCATAAGAAGAAAAACTAATCTTATTTGTTATGAAAGTTCAGTCCACCTGTTTTGGTTTCTAGTTTACTGGACTCTTTGTATTTGTTGTGCCACTTTGTGGTGGCTTTACATTTTTATTATGTTTTATTTGCATTATATTTTTTTAAAGAAAGGACCAGTTTAGGTTTTATTGATATTTTTACTATGGTAGGAGTAAATTCACATCTTGCTATCAGTTGTGCACACACTGGCAAATTAGCTGACCCAGGTTTATTTGTTATCTGCCCTGATGTAAGAACAGAAAGTTTAGCTTTACTGTGTAGTAATAGATTGTAGTTCTTTTATTATAGCTGTCCAAAGATAGGCTCCAGAATGCTGCTTTTCTGTTTCAAAAATAAGATTGATAGAAAAGCCACATATTAGATCTATTTTTAGCTGCTGGCAGTAGCAATAATTTCATAATGGTTACCCATACTTGCTAATGGCATCTTTTATGTTGAACTGTCTCCCTTAACATCCTGATTGACAAACAGATTAATAAATAGAGAGGTGGATTGAATATTGCCTAAGTTGCTAGTCCCAAAGAGCTGTGATAGAAGGTATAAAGTCCAGTTGGAGGGCCATCAATAGTGGCATACCACAGGAATAAGTAATGGCACCAGTACTGATTAGAATCTTCATTAATGACTTTGATTATAAGGCAGAGAGCATCCTCAGGATCTTTGCAGATGATACAAAATCCTAAGAAATTATTAGTACACCCTAGGGCTGTGCTGCCATTTGGAGCCTCCTCAAAAGACTAGAGAAACAGACCAACAGGAGTCCCATGAATTTCAATGAAGGGAAATTCCAAGTCCTGCACCTTGGGAGGAAAAGCCCCATGAACTGTTCAGTACAGGGGCTGACTGGGTTGAAGGAAAGTGCTGGAGGCTCTGGTGGACAGCAAGTAGAAAATGAGCCATCAGTGTGTCCTTATAATACAAAAGGCTAGTGTTAGCCTGAGCTGCTTTAGGAGTGTTGCCAGCAGGTCAAAGGAGGTGATCTTGCTCCTCTATGCAGTGTTTGTGAGACATACCTGATGTATTGTGTCCATTTCTGGGCTTCCCAGTACAAGAGATAAATGAAAATGTAAACCCAGTGGAGGGGCACTGAGAACTGAGGGACAACAAGCTCTAATATGGATTTGCCTTACTCCTGCCCCCAGCAATGAGGTGAGGTAGTGTAGAATAGTCTCTAAGCCATGCCCACAAGGTTCCAGGTTCTGCAGGTACCAGGACACTTTATTATCACACATCCTGTTTAAAGTGGCTTATCTCTCTTGTTAAGCAATGAACTTAAACATGCATAACTTTAGGAGTAAGATAAATCAAATTCCCTAAATAGCACTATTCATATTTTAAAACAAACACATACGCTTGAATCAGGGTCCACATGATTCAGCTATTCCTCCTAAGGTTTTTTTTGGATTGAATCAAATCATGTTGTCATGAGCCTCATGAGTAATCATATAATCATGAATCGTGCATTCAAAAAAACAGGACAAATCATCAGTTTTATTTGTTATGCAGATAGATCATCTGACTAACTCTAGATGTTTCTGAATGAATAATTGATTCTTGCCCACTATCCAGGGCTGTTACCTAGTCTGAGGTTTTTTGCCTCTATAGTCCTCTTTTAACTGGACTATAAAGGTCATTCTGCATGATCAGGTTTTATGGATAAAACTATATCTTTTAAAATAATAAGAAACTTGAAGCATCTTGCATTGAAACCACTGGAAAAAATGTGGAAAACAGCAATGACACAGGAGGTTTGGCAGATGGGGACATTATCGAAAGATGCCTCCTTTTTTGAGACTTCACAGAATTTCTCTTTCACTTTTTACAGTGAGTCAAAACTCTGCTTCTCTGGGAAAAATGATTGCACATAGTATTCTGATTTTAAAATGTCACATATGTCAGCAAAAAAATCAATACTACTTTGTGCAGATTTTTCTCTAGCTCTGCATTTGCATCAACCCTCTGTACACTCCTCAAAGGGCTGGTAAACCCCAGACTCAGTTTAGCTTATGATCTTTTGAGTGCAGCAGTAGTACATTTTACTTCTATAAACACTTTTATCCTCAAATCTGTCCTCCTTGGGCTTCTTGACAGTTTTCAGGTCACTGCTTTATGTTTTGAGCTAGATGGGCATCCTTTGACCCAAATGTTGTTTTTTACATCCTCAGATGTATCATCCTCAGTGGATCAGTTTTGTTTGTAAACTGCATTATTTTGTCTAATAATTTCAAATCTTGCTTAAAATTTTGTTTTATTTATAGATGTATCTTTATGCTAGATTTTATCTGTCTTTAAAATCTCTGGTAACCACTTCAGACAAAAGAATAACTAAAAGAGGCTATGCTGTATACAGAGCAGGCTTTTTTTTCTGTTCAGTGCTATGTGAACAGCTAAACTAGCATGGAACACTTCTGCGAGTGCACTGCAAAACAAGTCAGTGCTCTTTTTATCCTTGGTGCTCCTTTTTTTCCCCCTTGATGTCCCATTTACCTTTGACCAGCAGCGTCTGACAGTTTGGATTTATCAGAGGCACTCAGAGTAGAGCAGCTCTGTGTCACTGTGTCTTCCTGCTATCAAAGGAGCTGGGCGTAGAAGAAAATGGTTTCCAGGGCATTGTGACCATATTCAAGGCTGGCAGAGCACCAGCAGAGATCAAAACTAACAGGTCTTTTATTAAAAATGCTGTATAACTGTGAAAAGCTATCCTTTATGAAGTAGCAACTCTGGTGTTGCTGTATTGTGGCAGTGCTGCATAAATACTTTAAAATTATAAAAAGTAAATATGAAATCATTCCAACAAATCCTTTTTTATTGTTTATCTGTGTTGATTAATGATTTCTGTTTCCCCTAATTTATTAAAGAAATAAAATAAATTATTTGACCCCTTTGCAGGTGTTTCACCTTCAGCCTCAGTAAAAAAACACTTGTCTCTGCAATAATATGTGTGCTGTCAGCTCCTCCTACCCCCTCCATGACAGAGGCTGCTCTTGTGGGAAATGTCTCTTCGGCGTGACTGGCTGCACTTTGTTAATTTACAGTGAATCAGTTTGTTACTCTTTCAATTGTGTAAGCTCTGAGGCACTGTCAGACCGCAGCAGGCAGTGGGCAATGCAGAAAGGTGGTTCTGAGCATGCAGTGGGAGCACTTAGGCTTAAAATGCTAATTTCTGCGAAATGTGAGCTGCTGACTCAGAGGCTAACAGCATCTACACAGTTTCATCTTTCACAGCTTTACAATTCTCTCTGGCACACACATATTTTTTGGAATAGCAACATTATTTTTTTCAGCAAGTGTATTGCTCACAAAAGCATGCTTATGCTTCACCACCACTTCTTAAGAGATTAATTTTTTATTACACTGTTAATCAAAATATTAACACATAGAAAATTTATGTGATTCAGTGACTCAGAAGGGTACTACATTGGATTGTGAAATAATAGATGTGTGGGTGAAAATAGAGAAAAATGAAAAATACTGTATTTAACTTTGGTGTATCCACTATATTGAGGATTGGAAATAATTCATAGGTGATCAAGCATTTAATATACCTGGATTATTATTTTTCATGCATAGTGTATCTCAGTTCAAACTGTACTGTGACAGTCAGCTTAAACCAGATATATCAAGGTGAGAACACCTCTGAGAATGAGTGTCTCTGTCAATTTTGTCACTGAAGGGGAGGGAACAGAGTCGTGGTGCAGTGTGACCAGTGCTTATGAGGCACAGGAGCATCATATCATCCAGACAGCTGTGGAACTGTGGAAAGATTAGTGTTATAAAGGAAAACCTATGGTTGCTTGGTTCAATCTGAAGTTCAAGTCCAGGGCCAAAACAGACGAAGTTACACAGGAAATTGCCCAGATGAGTATTAAACCTCTCGAAGAACAGGGATTTAGAGATTTCACAGCTTTTGCCATTTGACTTCACTCATGGGACTCCTCTTTTTTCTAATAACTAATGGCAATTTCCTGTGTTAAAACTCGTGACTCTTCACTTCCATCCTAAGACTGTGCACTTCTCAGAAGAGAATTACTCCATCTTCTCTATAGCCTTCCATTGGATGACGCCATGTTAACTTTTACTTCTTAAGATACCCTTAGCCTCCCCCTTTAAAAACAAGTCCAGTTTTCTCAATCTTTTCTTTGTGCTGTGTGCTACAGCCCTGACTACATTGGTTGTCCTGCATTAGATTCACTCTGATGTTCCCGTGTGTTTCTTTTACTGGGGATCACAAAATGGACACTGCACTCCTGTATTCTAGAGTTGAATAAAAATATTGATGTTGATAATAACTCAACATATGCAGCCAGAGACAGTGGCTACAGTATCATGTTATCAAGCCGGAAGAAAAAAAATTTAGTAGACATTAATATTCACTGTCCTTTGTTAATTTTCATATTGTACACTAAAGCCAGTTAACTGATTGTGCTAGTAATTCTGTAAGCAAAGATGACCACCACTAGATACTTTTCTCACCTATGGTATCCCAAATGGTCCTAAAGAATCTTAAAGATGCAGATAATGTGTATTGATACTTATGGTAACTTCATCTAGCTCATCACATCTCCAGTCAGACCATATTTACATGAGTGGAAACACTATGGGAATCAAAATCAGATGAGAGAAAATAATGTTTTGATATCTCAGAATACCTTATGTATGAAAGAGAGGGAACTTAAAAATATCCATCTTTAGAGCTGGAAAAGAGTGATTTATGGCTGTAAAAACAGAAATTGTGGCATTAAATAGCCAAATATGATTTTACTCATGCAATAGCAGCTAAAACCCCAGTATAATAAAATAATTCCTGAAAAGGATTTGTGCAACATAGGCAAGTTCAGCTGGAAAAGTAGAAAAGAAGAATATACATTTCAACTGAGTCAAGTACAGGTGACTTTGGAAATAGCTAGAAAGTATTTCTGTATGCAGTTACTTGCTTCCATTGATTTTCAAATATTGCGTTGTGAGACATTATCTCAACAGGAAGGAAGGAAGGAACTGTAGTACCATTCAAGAAGGACTAAGGCCTAGGAAACTATGGTCAGTGACTGCTAACAGCATAAAGTTTGTTTGGTGGCAAGAGTCCTTTGTGGTCATTTACAAAAAAAAAAAAGGATTTTTTTAGTAACCTTCAACATCTCTTCATAACAAAACCATAGCAACCCCCACACAAAGTATGTGAATGGACGTGTTGCTGAAAGCCTGTTTTGTGGGGAATGGCTGGCAGTTTTGTAGCTGTGGCCCTGGCAACTATGATGCCTGAGTGTTTTCCTTCAAGTCCTGGAGCTGTCTCAGGCTCTTGGAGTGAAGGAGCAGAAAGGACTTCTCTGATAATTTACCCTGACTGCCAGCATATTCTGAGCCACAGAACCTCCCTCAAGCCTTGTCTGCTTTAGACCCTAAATTGTGCTTGAACTACAAAGATGCTGCTTTTCAGCATTTATGGCAGTACTGTGAAAACATGCTTGTGAGAAATAGCCATCTTGACAATTCCATATCAGTTAGAAAAATCTTTTACAAGGCTATTAAGACATTTCACAGCCTTTTGTGAAAATAACTAGGTACTATTTTTTAAAAACAAGCAAGCAAACAAACTAATAAAAGCCTTGGGTGCCTCAAATCTTCATGCAGAAGATTTAGGAGGAATTGTTCTAAAAGACAAAGGACTGCAATGCAAGACTGAAAGAAGGGGTTAATTTTCAGCCTCAGCTTCTTCTAAAGGTTGAACTAGAGAATGTTTTGAACTAGCATGATGTGACTTTCAGAGCTCAAAGTCTTACAGTGACCACCATCTTAATTTATCTGGTCCTTGAAATAATCTTTTGCAAGGTTCAGATGTCAATTTTTGAATTCTCTTATGCCTGGGCATTTCATCAAAGTCGACTCCTTTAGGGAATAGAAGTTGTAACTTGGATTCTATATGCTTTTTGAGGATTTATTTTTAAGGAAGCATGAAGATAGTCTTTTCTACTCCTCTTTGCTTTTGGGAATTCCTCTAGGCCGTTGTCCCCTTTATCATATGACCACGATTGTAATTCTCCTCCAACTTTTGACAATACAAGGATGTCTTTTTTCACTTGGATTAGGACAAGAACAAATTCTGTAAATCAGTTTATTTTCCCCACCACCTTGTTCTGACACCTGCTCTGTCTATGCTTCATTTGTGGTGACAAGCTGTTTTCTTTATTTTTCTCTCTATATTATTGTATCCAAAGGTACTATAAATTTAATTAAAAAATAAACCAGAAAAAAAGTTATCAAACTTAAAATATTACTGGTTTCTCTGAGATGCTGCACTTAAAATTTGAAGGTTTGGTAAATAGAGAGAGCTCTTCTGCCTTTAATGCCTACAGCTTTCCTGTTCATCAACTTTGGAGAGCCATTTCTTGCCTTGTAAACTTGCAGGCAATTATACTGTCACATAAAATGGTTCTTCTTTATTCTTTGTGTCTCTTCTCAGTGTCATTACCATTTGACAGAAATGTCTCTCACTCTTGGGATGCCTATATTTCCCATGTTCCTGCACAGAATAATTTCTTTAAGAAGGAAATTAGAATTACAAACAGAAAACAAAATCAGAATTACTGGACAAAGAGAAGCATTTGCTATTTAAGATTTTTATTAGTGGGACAATAAAAATAATATTTATTTAAAAAGTTAAGTTAGCCTAATAAAATTAATCACAGTGACATCCTTTCCCTGCAAATAATCAGTCAAGCTCTCATGTAGCAATGTAGGTTATTTTGACTAAAGCTAAAGAGTATCCAAAAGGGAAAACCGAGCAAATATGTAGATTATTAAATCAAGTAGGACAAATCTTCTGCTGTCATCTAGTGATTTAGCTTCACAAAAAAATCCTGGTATTACTCCTTCTGAGCGTGTCTGTTTGGGTTGCAACAACATGAAAGAGGGGACAATTCAGTCCACTAAAGAGAACCACGCTTCCTAAACGTATAGTCAGGGGGCATTTTTTCAAATTTATCCTTTGGAGTACACCTAAGGGTTTATACAAGAACAAAGTAGTGACAAATGTGTTCTCTTGTCACTTGCTTGGAAAATTGAGTTCTGTTCAGTGTTGTGAACAGAACAGAAAGAACACAGTGTGAACAAGAACATCAAGACCTGAAAATCTCACTTTGATCTCCTTCTTAAGAACTAACCAGGAGCACTGTGACATTCTGCAAGGAGGCTAGATATTTCAAAATTTGTAGTTGTGTATGATGGTGGCTTTTACAAACAATGGAAAAATGGTCTCATTTGAAATTCACAGCACTATTTTTCCTCTGATACTGTGCAGTGTAAATCCTCTTTTCTTTGCCAAAATGCTACTGGGGCCTCATAAACCAGGTCTACTGACAAGATCCTTTTATTTCTCCTTTTTTTCAAACCACATAACTACATGAATTAAGCTGTGTATATATGTCTAGCTATCTACAGGCTATGGGTCAGGCCCTCTTTAACCCTGAATTTTATTTCTATTATCTAATCCCTTCAGGATGTCCTGTTCAATTCTGAACATCCTACTGTCTTTAGGAAGGAGAATGAAAAAGGTTATGAAAAAACACTGGAAGCTCTCATGTCTGAGAGCTAGTAGTCAATATATATTTTATATATTTTGACAATGTCAGGAATGGAGCATGGTAAATAAAACGGGTGACATGAACAGTTCTGTCTCCAAAGAAAAACAAAGGCAATAGACTTTAAATTATACCAGCAGAATGATACAATATGATTTATTTCTAAGTGCTTGAACCAAGAAAAGGAAAGAAAATGTGAGCTGGAGTTATTTTTAAGAACCCTTAATTTGTGGTCTTTCTTAAAGTCTTGGGAAATATTTTGAAGTGTTTTTTCCCTTCAATCATTTTTTTCCCATTTCTATTTTAAATGTCCTTTTTGATCTCTCAATTGTTCTTCATACAAAATTACTGTTGCAGATTATTTGCATACTCAGTTTCTGCATAAATGTTTGGAAAGTTAAGTTTTTTAAGAATTTGCACTTAAACCAAAGATAAAAGTGAGCTCTACTGACAAAGAAATTACATCAAACAAAGCGAACCGGCCTTATCTTAGGAAACAATCTGTCATTATGGGCAGATTTAATTTGAATTATTGAAGTAGAATTGTTAGATATTAAAAAGACTCGGAGTGAAAGAGTCATACTCATTATCCTTTAACTGGAGTCTCCAGATGTTACTGTATTTTCACATGACATAAAGGTCTAGTTCCAATCTTTTTTTGCTAACTTGGCTTCATCTACCCTGCAAGAAATTATTTTCAGATTAGCTTGAACTTTATTATGCATTTCATCAATTTTTTTCCAAATGTGTAACACAAAGGGAATCCATAGGATTGTTTAGTGAAAGGATATTAGATAGCCTTTCTTGAAAATTCCTATGCGACTAAAGTCCATTAAACATTTTGCATTATGTAGACTTTGAAATATTGTATAGAACTTCACTATAGAGTGTAGAATTCCATGAATAATTATATCAATCTTTACAAAAAGTATTGTCTGCTGTGTTCCTTGAGTCTTAGCCCAATCTGTCAATGCAGAGTGGAAGTCTGAAAGACAGTTCTGACCACAGGAGAATTCACACTGCTTATGTAGACAACTTGATATGAACCAAGTAGATGGGCAGTCTATACCCTCTTCCAAAATTCTCTGTGAATTGACTGTGACGAAATTACTGAGTACATCTGGGGTAATGCCACACTAAGCAGATATTCTAAGGACACTACCAGTAGGCTATTCATAATTTGAACAGACATCAGGTTTTGTATTTTAAAGAAAGAATTACCATGGATTCCAGGCGAGCGATGCTGCATCTTTGGGCTGCCATATACAATCAAACTGGTGGTGACTCTGTCACTTCCTCATTGTGCCTCTTAATAGTGGGTCCCATAATAATATCTTCTACACTTTAATTCTAACAGAAACTCTGCAAATTATCTCTTTAGGTGTTTTCTATAGTACATACAAAACCCATAATATTAAGCAACTTTAATTATGATCTAATTATATTTTTAAAATATCTGTGTTGTGAATAGCACACATTGCTCAAAGAGTTCAAATAACTGAAAAGAAAATTGTAGAGTTTATATCAAGGTTCTGCAGACAATAATTATTAAAAACATCTCCAAACCAATCACATTTCCTCACTCACAAACATCTTCTAGTACTTTGGCTATCCAAGAAACCCTAATAAATTAAATTTTAAAAAAATTATATCTCAAATTTTAGTTATTTGTGGTTTTGTCTCCGTAAAATTGGGTTATTAAATTGCATTGTTCATAACATGCTTCTTAAAAATATTTTGTTCTCTGCAAAAGTCCTGAATGTGCCTGCCAAACTAATGAACAGTTTCCTAAAGGAACACAGTATTTCTGTAGCCTGCGTTCTGTGTTTGGAGCCAAAAGATTTTCAGAAGTTGAAGGTTTGCTTTTGTCTAACAAAGCATTAAATAATTTTGATTCAGTTTATACCAGAAAGACATCTCTTCTGTCCATCCCCTGACATGATACAACAGTTTCTATTACATGTGGGGGTTATGGTAACAGCATTTGGATGAAGACATCCTTACTAAAGTTTTTTGAAGAGATTATTTATGTGAGCAGCCTACCTAACACACATGACCAAAAAATGAGGCACGAAGCAGTGGTTCTGCCTCGACAAGGGGGTTGGAATAAGTGATCCCTGTGAAATGTAGGTTATTTATTACTTCAGTGATCTATGATGATAATACTTTACCATTATCTCCATTACCTGAATCCATGATATTTAATGAAGTAAGAAAAATATTCAAAACTTGCCTTCCGAATTATCAATATATTTCTGGCGCACTAATATTGGGAATTACTGACTAACAGCAAACTATTTTTCAATCATGAATAGTTGTTTAAAAATCTGTTAACTCACGCACAAGTAACCTATAAATCTCTTACTCCAGAATTTTTTAGCACTCCTTTCCTGTGCCCATTATATAAATGTGTACATAGTCATGACTAGTTTTTGGCTGACTTGCTGGTATTTGTAGTTTGTAAAACATTTATTTTGAGTCAGTTGACATTTCATATTTCAGTTTATCTATAAGTAACTTGTCTACTTAACAGATCCAAAGAACTTTATGGTTGTTCTTAGCAACTGACTAAAATGCATGAGAACTAGTGAGAGTGCCAAGGAATTTTATACAATAATTGTCATTTTTGAGAAACAGTTCAGCTGAAAGACTAGGTGAGACACAAAAGACGGAAAAAGTATGAATTGTCCACTTAATCCTAATCTTAGAACACTGAAAATGTTCAGATTCATTAGAATGAGCAAACAGACCTTGGAGGTGTGATACACACTAACATCTTCTGTAAGCCATAATATTTCCGTACATTGTTAGGAGTACGTGGGCAAAGAAATCTAAAAACAAAGCTATTGTTTAAAACCTTTCCAGCAAGTGATAGACATTTTTAAAAAGACAATAAAAATTGTAATTATCAAGTAAAATTATCTTCTTTTCTATACTAAAAAAAAATCTCTTAGTAGTCCTAGAGCCAGTTCTCTCTGTATGTGCAGTGATGTGCACTGTAGCACTGCAAGAAGTACGGAACTTCTCTGAGGTAATAAAGCATTAAATAGATTGTCTGTGAAGATTTCTGACTGCTCCTAGTGGTGAAACTGACTTACAGCACTGATGAGATATGTTTCAATTAGAAAATTTGTCTTTAAAAGAAAAGTGGTTTTCCATTCTGAAATTCTCCTGCAAACCAGTAAATAGTATAATATTCTCAATACCGTGTACTCAAATTTTCAAGACACATTGCAGATATGGAGCAGGATATGCAACAGATATTTTCACACCACACTCAGCATAATGAGTAGTAAAAATAAGTCATGGACCCCCTTCTACTGGCATTTGTATAACCATTAGCAACAGAACTGATAATGAGACCTATACTGCAAACATGGTCCACATGGGAAGATACCATCTAGCTGACCTCATGAATGTATATTCTTTTATCTTTATTTGGACATAGATAGATCTTAATCAAATCAGTTGTCTGTTTCAGTGATCTGAGGACTTAGAAATGTCTATGTTACATCTAGAATTGAAAATCAATTGAGGTATTGTACCTGTAATTCTTGACACCATGGTTATAATTCTAATGGTATGACTTAAACAGACATATTAGTGGCATGTGACATACAAGTCACCAGAGGCAAAGATGCTATGACTGAGGATTGCTGTGTGCACACATGCTTGGAATAAAATTATCTAAGATAACAAGACAAATGCTGAATTACAAGGCCATTTGCTATTTGAATGTTTCAAGTTATTGACATTACTTTTTTTAGGTATTGTTTGTAGAAGGGAACAAAGGGTTTTCAAAAGATTTTTTTCAGATATATTAGTTATAATTAATTTTCCACCTTAATGAGGTTCCAAATAACCTAATACAGTCACAGTGGTTACCCTGAATTTTCAGTGATCAAAAGATTTTTGATCTAGGCAGGTTGTTCAATTTCAATTTGTAACTCAGAACACTGATTCTTTGCAGATTCAGATTTCTTACAGGCATGAGAAAACATATTGAAAATTTTGAACTTAACCATCACTGTCCTCTAAGTCTAAAGACATACTGTGGAACAGATTGAAGATGTTTTTGGGAGCAATACTTTTAATTTAAAAAGAAAAAAAGTCCCTGGAATATCATGATTAAATATTATCAATTTTCTGAGATCTGGAATGTCCAAGATTAGTCATTCTCAAAGTATCTGAAGAAATCTAAAGTGCAAAGTCCAGGGTTTTTAAATAACGGAAACATGTTTTGATGACTACTTCAGAGCTTATGTTTAGTTTCAATTTTTGTTTTGGTGTTTGCTTTTTGTTTGGAGTTTTTTTTCCATTGATCATGGTCATTTGATGGTGTTACAGTAGTGGGTTTTTAATGGAAAATAAATCTATTTTCCAAACTGGGAAACACTGAGTCAGTATAAAAAAATGAGGAAAATTTAGCCCTCTTTTCACCATAATTTTTCATTGGACCAATATCAATTTTTTTCTATGTGTTCCTTAGCATGGACACTTTGCCTATAGGTGTGACAATCTTCATTGCAATGTAACAAACGTGCATGAATCTCTCACACAGTTTTGCAATTTATTGTGGCTAATTTGCTTCATCTTCTAGGTGAGTGCCTGAGACCGTATTAGTACTTCAAATTATGAGATGATTGACTATGCTCTTACATTTTAATTAAACGATTTTTAAAATTTCATAGTTATTGTCCATTAACTCATGAAATATAACTCTTTGAAACTGTTGGACAAAGGTCCATTGATTCCATTGATCTGTGTGATTCAAGAGCCTAAGGGGCAGATTCTGTAATACTTGCTCACCATTTCAGCCTTTAAGCCAATTCTTTCAATTAGCATTTCTAACAAATACAATCAATCTTCTCATTGGTACAATAACTCAGATTTTCTCATTCAACCTTCAATTATGAAAATTTATGAAGGAACCTTTCCTTTTATAAAGTCATTTTGAATCACTAATTTTCACGTGCTTTTCATTATGAAAAAGTACACAAACAAACAAACAAACAAACAAGCAAAACCCCATGAAAAACAGATTGAGGAAACCAAAACCTGAGTTAAGGTTTTGCAAAATCATTAAAGTGTAAATAATGTTCCTAATTCTCATTTCCATAGACATGAAATAACACCACAATTGTTCAGAAATGGGTATTCTAACTTACAGATTTCAAGTGTTGAACCATGCTTTTGATATTTTAACACTGATATTCATGATACAAAAAGAAACAATAAAATCCTGCTTCTCTACACCAGTTCCTAAGTAAGCAGAGGATGATGAGTACACAAAATATTTTGACTGCTCCATCTTACAGCAAGGGAAGGCAAAAAAACATGATTAACTGTTGTGAGCTCTATGTTCATCACAAGAGAAGAAAGTAGAATAAGAATGACAAAAAGAAATGCAAAATTGTAATATTGAGCCAAAGAATATATTTTTTAAAGCAAATACATTTAATTCTCACATTGTTCAGGTAGTCTATGAAAACACTATGAATCAAAAAATTTGCTGTTACATAAACATTCAGGCTTTCCTAGGTAGAAAAAGTTCATCTACAACTAATGAAAACACTGTCCTATGCTCCTCATTTGGTCATTATTTTCTCATATGTATGACATGGGGGAAATTTCTCCTCTGTATAAACAGGAGACTCAAAGGTAATATTTAATCTATGAAATTCGCGAGAATAAAATAGATCGGACAAAAAATGTTTTGTGTGTTCAGGTTCAAACACCTAATTAGCCATCACAAATGACATAAATTTAATATAGGCACAAGTATCTACATTCCTGGACTTTTTCAAGGCCAGGTTGAATAGAGCTCTGAGCAACCTCGACTAGTGAAAAGTGTCTACCCATGTCAGTGGGATTGGAACAAGATGACCTTTAAGGTCCCTCTCAATGCAAAGAACTCTGTCATGATCCTGTGAATGACTGGGTTTGATTGTCCCACTATTTAAAGTCTTGATAAGAGTCTAGTATTATGTTTGAAGACATCTCTGAATTTCAGTAATAAATAGAAATCATAGACACTCTACCTTGAGATACCATTCCACATTTACTAGTTCTGGCAGCAATTGCCTTTCCAGGATATGTTTTAAAGACTAGGAAATTCTCCTTTTACTGTAAAAAACTGACAACAGAGAGAACTGGATTTAATGGGCCTGTGAATGTTGAAAATTGAATAATTCCTAGTATTCAGTTAATAAATTCATACACACACAAACTAAAAAACAACTGAGACTAAACAACACATACCTAGGAAAAGTCTGGTATACAATGTACATCATGACCTAGAAGATAGAAATAGGTGGGCAAAATAATTATTATCAGATTCTTAATACTAAAATCTCATGATTGCTTGGTATGTCCTGGATCTTGTGGATCTTCCCAAACGTGACTGATTTACAGACTAACAGATGGAAAATCTCAGAAATGTAGGCACCAGAAGATGAGGAAACAAGGATTTATGCTACTTATGAAAATCCAGTCCTCTTCAGGTGAAAGTATCACAAACATCTCTGGGAACTGTGCCTATGGGACGCAGGCCAATGGTCACAGAATGTGGTCCCAGAACTCAGCCTGAATGTAATCAGCCCAGGTTGTTAGACACCTACAATCAGAGCAACTGTCTAAAAACCACAGGATAGCCACACTGCCCCCATTCTACTCCATATCCCACACAACATACATTGGTTGTGTGTTTTCTCTTATTCCTTTGGCAGAACAAATTACAGCTTTGGAGTGATTATTCTGGTTTTCTGTTGATTAACAGCTGTATGGAGCTTAGAGGTGGGTCTATCAACCTGTAAGTGTATGGTTATTACTTTTCTTCTGTCTGGAAGCAGGAAAAAAAATCTGTAGATAATGTTTTCAGCAGTGAATATCTGTGGGGCTGAGTAGGAGATTAAAAATTTTTCTGTGATTTTTTTGACAGAATATTATATTTTCAACTTGCAATTCCTGTTATGTAATGGTTGCTCTTCATAAGAGGGACAAAGAGAAAAAGAAACTAGTTTAAAATCTAGTAGAAAAAGGTGCATTTTATCTTTTTGGAAGACACATAATGAATGGCTTTACAAAAATTCTTGAGGAAACTGCAAAATGCATGAGTTACTAAATATAAGTGGTAGTTAAAGTAAGTAAAAAAACATTTTAAAAATTATCTTTAAAAGAGAGGAAAAGGAAATGATTTAATCCCTTCTGTTGCCCTGTGATGTCTCAGTGCCCAGCTGCATGAAGTGTGAGGGTAAGTAAACATCAGCATAGAAGAAAGATAAGGCGTCCTAGCAAGCTTGGAGAAAGGGTGGGTCACCCAGGGCAGCCACCCTGGATGTTGCAGATAGTCTTCTTCAACAATAGGAAAAAGAATGAAGTAGCCAAAAGAACTCTCGAGGGCCAAGTGTGCATTGTATAGGCTAATTATTCAGCAGTGACAAAACAGATAACCACTGGAACACCCAAAGAGAATCCTTTTTGTTAAATATAGCCTCCATACTGATGTTTTGTCATATCTTTTCATTACTCCTATCTCAAATAATAGTTTAGGCAAACACCATTCTACTCTTAAACTTTACTTTGAGATAAGATTGCTCCTGGGTAGTCTGACAAATGAAGAGGCATTGTATCCTTGTGGGTGTGCCAGTCGTTTTAAGCAGGGCCCAATACATAACTCCTCACTGGGCTGAACGTCCTGGTATTTTTATCCAGAATATCTGAAGAACTGGAAGATTTTTGTTGCCTAACATTTGTAAGGCCTCACAGTAATTAGACTTTTTGAAGAAGCCTGTGATCAATTTCTGACATTTTATGGGGTCTTCTAGGAAAGATTTTTGGAACATCTCCAGATACTAGAGAAAAATATATGAACAGAAAGGAAGTTTAATCAGATCCCAGTGTGAGTTAAAGGAAATCACTAAGTCATCTAGCAGTACCTGCTGTCATTTTCACAAGCTCTATCCAGTGTGAAATCACCCATAATGAAGTACTGACTTAGTTCTTTACAAAGACATAATGCCTTTCTTGCCATATAAAATGCTTCTGCTTTGCATATTTGTTTTTATGGGTAGAAGAGTCATGTATTAAAACTATGCGATGTCACAATCTTTGTAAGGAAAGAGGGAAAGAGTGAACAAATAGAGAGCACAAAAAGATAAATTATTTAAGGGGTAGAGAGAAGTTCAGCAGAGATTTTTATAGAGTTGAGTGCTAATATCAGGAAAGATGTTTCTAGCTGGTGTGAGTGGTTAGGTAATGTGGATATGAACTGCCTGTGCCCTATACTAAAAGTCTGAACTTTTCAGAGGGGTGACAAAGAATGGATGTGAAAAAATGCAACCAAGATCAATTGGGCCTGAATCTGAGAATGAGAGTCAAGCATAAACATAAGAAACTAAAATTTCCTAGTAAACATTTCTGTGCATTAAAGATGCATCCATTAAAATTATATATGCTATAAACACATATAACAATTTAAATTTATGTTTTTTATGTCTAGTTACCACTAGAGCCACATTTATAAACTATTCAACTAATTATTTTTTCTTAAAAACAGGAGAATTTGATTCATTTTCTTAGCTAGCCCTATCTCTTAAATTCTACTGTAGTCTGTCATTTCACTTACTGTTTTCTTGTCCTGTACTATTAAAGACAAAGTGCTGTACAAAGGCAGAGTTCTGTTTGCAAAGAACAGAATCCTCTTGTGTTAATTTAGATAAGGCAGGCTGTGAGTGAGCACATGCCATATTATAACAAATGCAAGATCCTAAGATTAGATAACACATTAAAAAGTTTCCATTGTGTATTCAGAACTGACGTAGCTTACGAGGTGCAAGTGCTAGGTTGTTGCTTGATATGATGTTAAAAATGGAATTAAGAAAACATAAACATGATCAAGAAATGTTCAATCAGGTTGCAAAATACTGAAAGAGTATGATGGAGTGAAAGATTCAGGTTCTGAGAGAAAGTCTTTACAGTTCTACTATGTCTGATACATTGAATGGGGTGCAGATTTTGCAGTTTTTTCCTATAGAGAAGAGGATGATCTGTGTGCTGGGGTCTTTGAATTAGGAGAATATGCATTTGTGAAAATGAGGCATGGGTTCAAAACAAAGGTAACCTTCATGTAATTTTTTGGATAGAACAAAGAAACAGAAAGAATTGCTTTGAGGCCAGGCCATGTAAACAAAAAGATAAATAATTATGTGTTTTGTACTGCGCAGTCACTTGTCCTGTAATTGGACAAATAGGTCTGGAGTAAATGATTTGGGAAGTAAAATTTACATGTTTTGCAGTTACTTACACAGTAATAGATGCTTCATGATTTGCTGTAGGAAAACCCTAAAGGAAAGGTTTGCTCATAAAATTGACTCATTTTCTATCTCATGTAGACAGAAACTGAAAAAAAGGGAAATGGGTTGAAATTTTCTCACAGTCCATGCCTATGAAGTGCCAGAACATGCATAAAAATTTTGAAGACATACTGACTATTCGGGGTTACAAAGGAGAAATTCTGATTTGTTGGAAGTGACAAGGTTTTATACTTTGATTTGAACTATTACAAACCTCTTAATAATGTTATAAAAATGTTATTATTAATTATGCCAAACAGTGTTTGGGACTCCCTGGGCACCTGGCTTTTGGGCAACAACCACAATGGGGGCAGGCAATCTGCAGTTCCCAGTCTCTGCAGCCTCAAGACAGCCTTTCTGGAGTTCAGGCCTTAGATTTGATGAAAGTTAATCAAATCTGAGATGTTTCAGACAAAACATTTGGAGCTTATATATCATTGCTTTTCAATGAAGCTACATTTCATAATAATGTATCAGATAAACTGTATTGCCAAGAGCAGTTCTTTCTCTTTGTTCCTTTGCTTCCCTTTTGCTTTTATTCTCCTTGAACTCCCTTCTTGATTTTATTGCTCATCTTCTAGCCTTTCCTTTTTCCTGTGCTTTTTAAATGTGCTTAAAGCATTCTTTATATCTCCCCAATCTCAAAACAGATCTTCTGTGTCATTTTGTCCTCAAACCTTCTACCTCCCCAGTGAGACTAAGCAGTTCATAGCTGTCAAGCAATCTCTTGTTTTTCTTACACAGAGGGAAAACATTGGTCAATGCCATGAAATAATTCCATATTACGGTTTATTCTGCTAAAATAGTAACATTTTCCACCTAAAAATGTCTACATTATACATTTTGTAATCAAGTTTTGATTGATACAACATTTCAAATGAATTTACCTCAAGAAAAAATAACTTGAAGTCCAAATATGCAAAAAGTCTACTTATGTAGACTGACAAGTTTAGAGAGCATTTCCCTGATAGCAGAGAAGTTTAATGGTAGAAGGTCAACTAGGAAGGAATAAGAGCAGTAATAAATTCAAGTGTTTAGAAACAAAGATCTATCAGAATTATGATTTTTTTCTCCTCAGCATCAGAGACATTTTCACATAATGTGTAGTTGATGAGTGATAATACATGACCTCAAGATTTCATTGTTTTAGAAAGAATTTTGTCACTAAAGTACATCAGAGATCTGGAACATTCACTAACCAGGAATGGAGAAAAATCTGACTGAAATTTGCATCAGGAAACTAGTGCCCTTCTATGAGAAAGGTTTCCTAGAAATCTTTTTAGATTTTTGGCATGCTTTTTGACTTTAAAAATGCTCCATTTAGCCACTGTAAAATGTTGACTTACCTTCAGCTTCTCCTCTTTTAATTTAGGGCATTACTTTTGTTACAGCTGTGGTTAACTAACTGCAGTAAGCCACACGGATGGTGTGTGATATACAATTACCCCCAGGTACCACATTTTTTACTGACACTTGAAGGATCTGGGGTGTGCAGTCTAATACTGATTAAGTATGTTCAAACTGAGTAACATAAAGAGAGGGATTTTGCTAATAGACAGTATGTCTTGCCATTGGATGCACTATAACAGAGAGCAGTGTATGACTAGTGTCATTAGAGAGCTGAATTGGAAGAGAAGGCAGACTCATTTGCAGTAGATTGTGATGTCTTTCTTACATAGAGTTCTTCAGGACAATGTGTAAAATAGCTTTCCAATAGCTCAACATACCTGATTGTGTATGGTAGCTTGTTCCAATGAAATATGATCACAGTTTCATTTCATGTTTTATTAAATAAATATCCACATACAAGACAACTATAGGGAAAATGGTTGGGAAACTCTAAATGTTGTCATCCAGGCCTATAAAAGTATCTAGAGAGAAGTTTTCATGCTCAGGGAAGAATTCAGGAATTTCCAGCATTTTATGAGGTATCAGCAAATTCTAGATGAGATATTAACACATACACCTCTGAAGTAACAGCAGAAATTAGTTGTTTGCTGGAGCTTTTAGAAACGTATTGGCCTAGCCACTCAGCTGCTGTCAAAAAAGTAATCAAAGTTATACCAAATTGCATTGAACGCCTGTATTTTTATTGGTTTTCCATAATTTATTTTCTGTGTTATTGATTGTTGATATAAATGTGATTTTTTTGAGGGTTGTTTTGACATCTCTCAATACATTGTTTAACATAATGTGCTGGCACAACTTGGCTGGGCAGCCTCCCAACAATACGTCATTCTCAGAAAATGACAGAGAAAATGTTAATAGTATTGGAAGACAGGGTTTTAAAAATACATTTATTGAAAGTAATGTTGTTGGAAAGTAATGAGTAGTTGTCAAACAGAGAGATTAAAAATCCTGTACCAACCACAAGAAAAAGAAATTCAGAATTTCCCAAAATAATGAAGGAAAGAAATAGCACTTAAAGAGACAGGGCAGAGGGTGGTTTGGAAAGAAGGAGGTCTATACAGTTCCTATTACTGCAGCCACACTCCTAGGGAAAGAAGCTGTTGCATGTACAAGGGGAATGATGAAAATGTTTTATATTGTGTTAGCTTGCAGAAACTTCTCTATTGCCCCGTTTACTTCTATATCTGCATTAAATTTAGGAGTAACTTGACAGATACTGTAGATTAAATTTTTCTAAAAATACATCTGAAGCCCTAAAGACGATGTCTGACAGCTTTTGGCATGGATAAAAACAACCGAGATTGTAAGTCCTGATGTATTTGTGTTATATAAGCATCCTTACCATTGGCTGGTAGTGCAGACAGCTACTTAAACCTGTCATTAAGTGCCTTGATGAATTTACTGAAGAAGTATAAACCCAGATCTGGCCTTTACTAAGCTCCTGCTTTGCAACCAGCCCATCAGATACTGTTATGCTGTGATTGCCAATAAATATATTGCTTTTGAGGTCTTAAATAGAAAGGCAGTTATTTCTTTCCAGATATCTGGACTTTATCAAGCTAAAACAATACTTTCACAAGAGTCAACATATGAGAAAGTCAAACTATTTTACTCTCAGTATCAGTTTTATTCATAATGTGCCATGTTTGATTTAAGGGAAGATACAAAATGAGGCTCAAGTGTGTTGTTTATACTTCAGTCCAAAAAATGCAATTCAGTTTCATACATATACACATACATAAAAAGCTATAAATATCTAAAATTAGTGAAAACATCCTTTCTTAATCTGAAAATTTACTGTGTCTATGAAAACTATCCTGATTTGAGCACCTGTTTTCCACTCCATTACATTTTCAAGAAAAAGCACTCTTCTGACATGTTTACTTCTATAATTTTGATTGGTTGCTTTTTCTTTTTACAAAAGCATATTGCATCTATAAAAAACTTCTCAAGAAGAGTAAATACTAGGAGTTTATAGTAGATTGTGTGAGAGTTGTGACTGATATAGGTTTGATAACAGGCAAAGAATTAGAACATTCCTGACAAACTCAACATGAGGAATTTTGTTTTCTTGAATCTAACATTCTTGCAAAGAAAATGGCTTGATGTAGGAGCTCTTCTGCTTATTAATGAAGATGTACAATATATTGGATTATTTATAGTGCAGGAATTGGTAATTGTTATGACATTTGTTTCATTGGCATATTATTGATAACAAAATGGTGTCCAGAGTAAATATATTTCAACAAGTAAAGTTGACTATATATATATCCTGTATATATATATATCTATATCCTGTTTGTAACTTTGCAAAACATCCTATATATCTATATCCTGTTTGTAACTTTGCAAAACATACAAGTTTACACCATTTTAAGGTGCTTAATGATAATAAAAATCTAAATATAGGTACAAATCTATATAGATGTATTAGGAGCAATTAACTAATTATATTTTCATATAAATTACTATATATCAAAACATATGCTTACATTACTGTAGGTAAAAGCATGGGTAAGTACTTTCTGGTGCTTTAAGTCTTTAATATTTGTTAAGGTATATTTTCATAAAAAGTAATTTTTTTTTATGCTTATGGTCATTTATACAATAATTGTACCTCACTTAGCAAGAGAAGTGTTCATCCGCACCAGTCTACTGTCATTTGGGAAAGATATTGCTTTCAATATGAAATCAAGTAACATACTTAATCCTATCAAATTTAAACATAATGCAGTCTAAATTATGTGTCTGTTTACAGACAGGGATATCAATTTCTATTCCATCATATTTATTGCAACAGCAGCAAGAAATATTTATGGAGGCAGCACATACAGTGATCAAAATCTGGGAGGATAAGACCACCATCAATTACAACAGAGGTGTTATACTGTTGCACCCTAACATTGCATGCTCCTGCTTCCCTTTCTTTCTTTTTTATTGCCATGTTCACTGCTTTCTTTTATCTCTCAATCAAAGAATGCCATTTAAAAGCATGACTATACTATAACAGATTGAGAGCTTATCTAGCCTGTGCCTTGACTCCAACAGTTCCCGGTAGCAAGCACCGTATTTATTTCTGCTTCCAAGAATTTATGGCTCCCATGTATTTGAAGCCAGAGGTAGTTTGTATGTAGGACTTCCAGTGAATTTTCTCTCTGATTAAGCTATCTAATCACCTTCTAGATCTATGTAAACTTTTCTCATATATTAATACCCCAAACAAGGAATTCCACAACTGAATTATTTATCAGAAAAAAAAAAAAATCTTTTTTTTGGCCCTGACATCATTATTTCACTTGATGTCTCCTGTTTGAAATACAAGACATTTAATATGCTTTGTGACCTCTAGACTGTTCCCCATCACATGATAACAAAACAAACTTCAAAGAATTAAATGTGAACACTAGACAAAATGAGCTTTCCATTGCCCTCTGATGGGAAAATAACAACCAGGTGTCCTCCAACACTTGGGTTATTGACAAAGCATGATTTACCCAAAAGCTAGTGTCTAATGCTTACTACAGCTAAATGTTTACTAAATTAACACATTTGCATATATTTTTTAATTTTTGCCTAAAGAATTTTTGTATTTTTGCGCATCACTTTTGATAGAGCAATACCTGCTGTCCAGACAACAGAACATCTATGATAATATGCAAAAATGCCCAAAGTTTTCCCAATTTAGGAACAAGTAATCATTTGAAAATTTGCAGATGAACTGATTTGTCATTCATTATTCCTAACTGATCATTATTCCTTATTCCAAACTTTTTTAGTGAGTCAGAAAACAACAGGACAAAGAACAGCTGATGTTCGCAGCTATGTAATAGAAACAATAAATGCTAAAATCAAATAATAAAAAAATTTAATAAAAACTTCCACAGTGAAACAATGCAGTGGGCATGATAGAATGTTCAAAGATCTGACTTATTAATCAGATAAATCAGATTACTTTGTGAACAAAAAAAAATCAAATAATAAATTACTTTCTGGTTGAAAGTTTTTTAATGTTTGTTTGTTGTGTTTTGTTTGTTTGTTATAGGTTTCAGTTTCTTTCTTTTTAGAAATTATCTGTAGAGTTTCTCTTTTTTGCTTATTGCTTTCTTCTGATTCCAATTTGCTTAAAAATGTGTTTGACACTTATCATCTCTTTTAACACATCTAAATGGTTTCTTTTTCTTCAAGAGCCTGTGTATGTCATTCTACTTCTGAACCACCAAAGTATTTTTCCTTTCTGGAAAATAAATAGGAGGTTTGGGGGGGTTTTCCTAAACATAAAGCCCTACTTTTTAGCAAATATAGCAAAATGTAACTTACAGGAGGTTGATCATGGGAATCACCTATCATAACTTCATTGCTACTAGACCCCAGAGAATAAATGTCTTAAAATCAATGACAGCGGTCTAATTAACAGCATAAAGCACCATCATGAGAGTGTGTGGGGGAACCTTTATAAAGAACCCTCAAGTTCACTGGTGTGATCCTGATATGGCTAATTGCGTTGTGACTTGTCTTTATGTGCTTATGTAAATAGCACTGGCTTCTGCAGCAGAGCTCCCAGGCTGCTCTGCCAGGAGGAGAGTCCTTTCCCCAAGGGCTTTCTCTTTGTGAAACACCAGCTGGTCGGAGTTCTGCATTGTTGGCCCTTATCGCCAGTGGCAAAGAGGGGGAGAAATTAATGAGGAAAAACTGCCTGATTTTATCTCTTTTGTTTTAATAGAACCTTGTTCCTTGTGCCCCCCTTTCTCCAAACTGAAGCTTTAGGGGCCTACAGCAGACTTTATTTATCTTTTATTAGTAAAGATAAGGTTCTAGCTCTGAGTATTTCTGCAGTATGTTGTGCTCTATTCGTTGGCACTCTGGAAATGTGTTCAAACATTGCTATTTACACTTTTACCTCTTCTGAAATCCTGGCACTTAATCCAATCACTTTCTGTTTTCCACTACTTAAAATGCAAAGGAAAACTGATAAAGAGAAAACATTTAAATTCAGGAACTTCTTCCACTTCAGAAACATGCAAGCAAATGTTAATATGGCATGAAATGTACACTTGTGAAATGCTAAATTTACTGTTAATAAGCTCGTGAACAAAATGTAATTACATACGATGATTCCCTGTTTATTGTGAAATTAAAAAAAAAGGAAACCTCAGCTTGATCCTTTGCAAAAATACAGCTATATTTTACCACCTCTGTGTTAGCCAGTTATAGGGGGAAAAAAAGCTGCTAAGAGAGGGATTAAGTATATATTTCTTTTCTTCAAAGTCTCATTAGATATATTTCTGCTATATTGTTCTTCATGTGCTTCAGGCCCGAAGTGGCAAAACCATGTTATGCAGCTGTCAATGTGGAATTCCTCTTCGTAGGGCTTTTAGTTGTGTTACAGCAAGACCTGTGTTATTTAATTCATGGTATGAAAGAGAACTAACCCAAATGATCAAGGCTATGATTTCTAAAAGTTAATTGCTATAAAGCTATTTTATTAAATCTAGTGATGAAAATAAGAATGAAAACACAATGGTTACACATCAAAGCTCTGCTGTTCATGCATTGGAAGAACAATACCAGTACTTTGTAGAAATAAGAAATAAATAAGAAAGTGACATGTGAAAAATTATTGTTTCTTTTTCTACTATATAATTTTAATTCATTTTTTGTCCACATGTCTTCTGTGTTCAGTGTTGTGTACAGGGATTTCCATGATCACATTCTGTTTATTGAAGCAGAGAATAATCTGGCTGTTCACATGTCATTATTTTCACACTTTTCCCTGGTCTCTGTAAGACTTTTTAGAACTAACCTCTACAAAGTCATTTTTTTCTGGGAGAAGATAAAGAGTAGCAAAATTAATTTCTGGTGAAAAGAGCCAAGTATTTGCGTGAGGTAAACTGGCAACACTTCAACAAAATGGCATTATGCACCATTTCAATGATTGAACTAGGAATAATGGTTCCACAATATCAACCTGCACATATTCGTTACAGAAATATTTGCATTTACTGCTCTAATTATTCAGTGACAAGTTTTAAATGGTGTGTCAAAAGGAGGAAACTATGTATGCAGTTTGTTCTCAACTTGACTGAGGAGCCTTGGAAAGATTTGTGAAGATAATAGGATCCATGATCCACTTGGTAACAATGATTGTACTATGATATTTCTTTTTCAGTTATTTGATCTTCAGCTTTTCTGTTTTTACAACAGGGACCTACAACCTTTGAGACTAAAATGTACATGTCACCTTACTTTGATATGACCAAGCAGAGAAGTGCAACAAAAAGTCTCAGTGTAACACTGACATCGTACTTCTAACTAAAAGGTTTCCTTTTGCAGTTCAACTGGACTTGTTGAACTTTCCACAATGCTCATGCTTAAGTATTAGAATGAAATATATAAACCAAGGTGCTTTTTTTCATCTAAAAGAGACAGTTTCTCATGTAAGGCATTTTTTTCCAGGAGCATTACATGTAAAAAACCAATGAATCAGAATTTTAAAAAATGATTTGCTATTGCTTTGTTTAATAGATAAATAAGCCTGTAACAAGCTCTCCAAAAGAACTGAAAAACCTGTTGGCACTTTTTAGCAATTCAGTAGCAGATGACCAGACAAACACATTTGTTAACTGGGCCTTATCTTGTAGCTGGAAAAAGAAAAGATGATATTTTTAAGAGTTTTCCAAAAAGTGTGTTTTTGTTTCTTCAGGCATTTGAGCATCTTTAGCGTTACCTTCTTAAAAATAGATCACAGAACTGGAGACAAATAAAAACAAACATTGTGTCACTATTATTTGCTTTCTAGGTGCATAAATAATATACACTGACCCTTTGATCAATGCCAGCTAATGAGGGAGTTAAACTCTTCAGAATTGCTGCCATCTATTTTATTCAGAAAAGGCATAAGCACACAAGATCATTCCTCTTCCAGTTCAAGCAGAGAATGGAATATGGTAACGGTGGGGATTTTTGTGATTTTACACTGACTTCAAGGGAACTCTAAAAGGTTAAATGGTTATAAAGCCTGTCAGGAAAATCACTGTCCAGGTTTTTGGGTTTTGTTTTCTTTCAATAATTATATTTTAAGGTATATTTCTGCAAATTGGTAGTCTTAATTGTGTAACAATAGCAGGTATTATAGGTTTTTTATATGTAGTGAAAAATTGCACATCTCACCTCATGAAATCATGTTTTAAGAAGATTGGCAATAAGATTGTCAGCAATGACTTTTTTCCTCACCAGTACTAAAACACTAAGAATACCACACCTGTCAAACATGGGATGCCACATAAGCAGAAGGAAATTTGTTTTCTGTCAGCTTAGAGTATTTTTGTTTTACTTAGATATTACCATGTCAAAAAAATTAAATTCAAGAACTAAATATAGGAAAATAGATCACTGGCTTCCTAAAGTTGAAACACCATATGATTAGTAAGAGGTCCATTGAGACCCAGATTGTTGATGATATAAAAATTAACTTATTAGGGCCCAAATAATTATATGAACTTCAGAGAATTCAAACAATCTGTAGAGTATTTTCTTGAATTTTTTCTTTTTGTGTTTCCTTTCAGTTGTGAGGAGTTATGAAAGATAAAAATGCACTAAAATAATATAACATTTATGGGAGAGACACATAATAAAAGACTTCTTCATGATAGTGGATGATGAAATTGCATAGATCACTACATTTCTAATTTAGTCATTCTTTTTGTAATAGAAGGCAATAATCCTGTCATTGGATGAAAGCCAAAGGGGAAGTGTTTATTGATTTAGGCTCCTGAGCCAAAGGTCTTGAAATTTATTAGCCTCGGTCTTAGTTAGCAGCAATCTGAATTAGAAAGAATAACCCCCTTGTCATTATTTCTATACTGACATTTTAAATGAAAGTCATGTTCCATTAATTATGAGAGAAAACATTGAAAAATTATGCATATTATTAATAACTTTAAAGTGAATTTTTAAAAACATGTATTTAAACAACCTTGAATTTCTTTTCTCTTATTTGCACTGTTCATATTTCTCTAGTCTGACATCAGAGGCTTCTGACTATCTTCAACAAGTTGTGGATAACTGTATGTATTTGCATACCTAGGTTTAATTGGAAAGACCTGGCTTTTGTCCATTACATTTGAAAGCTGTATAGATATATTCATACTCAGCTCATAGCAAATTATAGAAAAAAATGAGAAATATCTAGTTATAAATCCATGATTATACAGTGTCCCTGAACACTAATTGGATCAGATAGTCCACAGTGCTTTAACTTGGATAATTCTCTGACACACAGGCTGCATGGGTAAAGATGGGTGATACAGATTTTTAACTATCAATTGTTAAAAATTAAAATGGTTGCTCTCCAGAAAAAGAATAACTAATTTAATAGAAATTAATTTTGAAAGCCTGCAAATGTCTTCTGGAAACAGTTTTCTTGACTTAAAAGTTCCTTTTACTTCATACAATAAATTGAGCCGTTGCAACCACTGTTACTGATATCAATTCTCCTGTTACAGATATGTCAGGATAAAGCACTCAGTCCTTTGTGCAGTCAGAACTTGAACAACTTGTTTTCTTTGTATGTTTTTAAGGACATATCAGGTGATAGTATTGGAGAGGAAATGAGCAGGAAGGAAGCTGTAGTCTCACAACATGAACTAAAATTAGCTCTGTATTGAGTGGTATCATAGGATAGAACTCAATATTTGTTGTCCCACATTGTTTTTTCACAAACAAATCTTACTGAATGTACCCACCACGCATACCTATGATTTTAGCTTAAATGCTTTTCTACTTTCCAAAACCACATTTTCACACCAGTTACAAATCTACTGGTTTGAACCATGAGTGTAACATCCTAGTTGCCAACACTGAAGTATTTCTCTTCCCAAATCTGTGAAATACTAGGTCAAATACACAAAAATACTTAATTTTTTCAAAATAAAATCCAAACTCTTTGAGGATTTAAGAACTTAAATTCAGAGATTATGACCCTCAAAAACATGCCTCTTGGCTTTATGTGCTAGAATAATTACATCAGTGAAACAGGGAAAAGCTATGAATGTCATAACCAATATCAGGGCTTCTGTAAGACCTTTCATACAGGCCCCTGCAACATCCTTTTCTGTAAATTGTGGAGAGATATGTTTAATATGTGGGTAGTTTGGTGGATAAGGAAATGGTTGGACAGTCCTGTCCAGATGATAGTGGCAGGCAAGAATTATTATTAAAATTCCTGTTTATGGTACTCATATACTTACCTCAGATAGCACTTCTCATTTACGTTGGCTATTGGCCAAATATCAATATAGTTCCCTGTGCAGCAAGCTGGCTTTCTGGATCTGGTATGTAGGCATCTGTCTTCCCCTGTGGGAACAGATGTATGGATTCCACCACGTGTCAGGATTCTTGTAAGTTATGGATTGCAACAATATACTTAGAACTCATTTGTAGATACAGCCTTAGGTCACTTGTTCAAAGTCATGCCAAATTTGTAGCAGAGCAAGAAATCTGATCCATATTGCAATGCCCAAAATTCTCTATTCATGAACAGTCCATCCTCTTGTCCTCCTACTAAACTTCATCCCCAAACAAGCAGTAAGATGAAACAAAATTGTGCAACGCTCTCAGGCACACGATGTGATTCTTGGGATGTCCTACACAGAGCCAGGAGTTGGATTCAGTGATCCTGATGAGTCCCTTCCAACTCAGAATATTTTATGGTTCTATGATAAAATCCTAAGGCTGTTTTCCTCACAACTTTAAAAAAGAAGGGGTTTGTCATGGTAGATGTCTTTTACATTTCAGTCATGGAACCTCAACGTGTGCCATTTTCATCTCTAGTAACTTAAGTACTCCACACAAAAAATAAGCACACATTTGAAAAATCTCAATGCCGATGGAAAATCTAGACCGCAAGAATAAGTGCCCTGGCAACTCTGACAAAGCTGAAGCTTTGCTTTTGTTCTCAATATGGCCATGTACCTCAAACTTCCACCTATAAACTGAAGCTGAATAAACTAAGCTTTAGAAATAGTCAACCCTTTAATTTTAATAAAGTATTGGTTGGCTTTTAATTTATTTCAATATCTTAAAATATGAATCTTCTTTTGTCTTCCCTTCATGTCACACTACTCAGAACTTTTCAATGATTAACACACTCACAAGTTAAAGGATCTGGACTTCTATAATTTAATTTTTAAAAGTCAGTTAAATTATGGAATTCAAAATGTATTGTTTTGAGGGTGAAATAGCATTTTTTGGACCACTGCTCACTGATAATTTATTTTCCCAAGGAAGAAAAGTCTTGAGTGGTGTGAAATTTTGGCTGTTTTGTTAACCCATGATTTTAGGTTCAGGGACTATTGACAAGAGGCCCAGACACTTTGGACTGCTGCTGGAAGGCCCCCTCAAATGCATCTCCTATTTACTTCTTTTTTGTCTTATAGATAGTACAGAAAAAGAATTATGTCATTTACGAGATCTTTGCTACTCAGAGTCTTTGATTTTATTTTCTCTAATATTGAAAGAAATAGAAAGTGATAGATTTTATTTGATCTTTGCTGAAGTAAAAAGGGAAATGCTTTTTTCTGAGAACGTGTGGATTGTTGAATTATCAAATAATAAAATTTCAAGCAACTGAAATATCACAAAGGCAAATATTTGGGCTGTTGATTTGCATCCATTTTTATTGGTTTTCTTTAAGTATTTTTATTTCTGTCAGGAAAAAGTTTTTTTACTAACTGTAATTCAAAGGACAATTGTAGTGTGGAGACACTAGAACAGAGATGCTGCATAAGTCCAGTGCTGTACAATACTCGTTTTAGCTTTTGGTAAAATATCAGCTATATTAACATTAATGAAGGTCTTTCCTACTGATTTACTCCTTGGGGGTTTTGCCTTGCAAACTGTAGCTGTTCATGTGAAGATCTCCAAGACGTATTTCCATCTGTTGTTCTCAGAACCAGGTGAGAACTGCAGGAGTGATTCACAGGAGTGAATGTTGCCTATATCTGTAACTTCCCAAAGAGAGAGTTAGTCCACTTTGCATAGATCAACAATACAGTCTTAAAATCTTCAGGCTCCTCTTCTCCAGGCTAAACAGACCAAGTGGCCTCAGCCACTCTTTGTATGGCTTCCACTCAAGGCCCATTGCCGTATTTGTAGTCCCCTGGACACTCTCTAATATCTCTTAAATTGTGATCCAAGGCTGCATTGACTCTGGCACAGAGTAGAGTGGGACAGTGACCTCCTTTGACCAGCTGACAATCCTGTGCTTAATCCAATATGGTGAAAAAACATGGTCTATTCTCTCTCTACTTGTGAAGTGTCTTGTTTGCAAAAGCCTATGTGCAATATTTGTTTGAATTCTTCCATCATGCAGATTTATGAATATTCATATATATACAAACATATTCATATGGTAATCTCAATTACTGCTTTAAATTTCCTTCAAGTTGTCCTGTTGTTGTTTGTTGTAGTTGTTTGTTTGCTTGTTTGTTTGTTTTTGTCTTTTAATCCATAAAACAATATGCCACAGTGGATGCAGAGTTTCCTGATCTCTCATATTTTTTAAACAGTACTACAAGGGTAATGTGATAAAATTTTCTTCATGAATGATTAAATGAGGGTGAAAATTAAAAACTGGGTAAAAAACAGCCCTGTGACAACTCTGAAGCACACAAAGTTGACACATCTTTATTCAGGCCTTTTGTTAAACACTGCATCTATGCCAATGTGCAGTAGCTTGCCAATCAGAAAAAACAGTGATAGTGCTGAACAACATCAGGGGCCCATTATCTTATTCACCTCTTTTCCTCTTCTTCCTTTAACTGAGCTCTTCTAAGATCACAGACCACTGCAAAACAAGCACACATTAGCAGAAGGGGACATAACCAATGCCCATAAAATTCTAATTCAAACAATTTAATACCAATCCCTGGAAGTTCAGTTGTAATGCTCAGTCAGAGAATGAAGAGCCTCACAATTGGCTCAGAATCATATGAATCATATGAAAACAGGTGGATTAATTGGTCCTGCTGTCTTGTCTATAGTAGCAATTGTGCTTTTCTGGCTTCCACTTCTCATGCGTGTGAATTAAAGATAGTTTAGAGGGACAATTTATAGAGAAAAACTTTTGGTAAGCTTTTGGTAAATACAGCTGGGATTAACAGGCAACTTCTGTGTTTCCACTGGTAACGTATTAGGATTGGTATGTGTGAATTGAGACTATAGCTGCAATTGTCACCTCAGAACACTGGTTGAAAGAGAATAACTTTTGTGTGCTGTAATATTAGGGTATCAGTTGTATAGAAATAGCTAAATCGTTTATATTAGTGAAATATAACATTGCACATTAAAGAGAACATAAAGTCATATATGACAAATAAATGACTGCCCCCAGGAAGTATATTAGATTTTTTTTCTATGAACTAAAGAGTGACAGATGATAAAAGTATAAAAGAAGTTTGGATGGATAAGACCATGTCTTGAGCCTTAACTAAAATATTTATGTTGGGCTTCACTATGGAAATGGCAATTTCTAAAATTGAACTTAACTTTTTTGTCCTAAGAGTATCTTTTATTCAAGTGTAAAGTGTAGAACAAATTTGATAAAGTATACAATGTTACTATGACTAAGTGGTATTCATTCAAAAGTTTCAAGAAACTCAGATATGATAATATGGGCTTAATGTACGAAACATTATTAATGTTATCTCAGTGTCAAAAGGACAGAAGAAAAAAGGTAATGTAAATAATTATTACTTTTTAAAAAATTTCTTTTTAGAAGAGCATAGAAAACTGCAGACTTTGATTTCCATAATGTGACAATTAAACAGACAAGAATAAAGGTTAGG
Source organism: Polioptila caerulea (assembly GCA_013397295.1). Lineage (NCBI taxonomy): Eukaryota > Metazoa > Chordata > Aves > Passeriformes > Certhiidae > Polioptila > Polioptila caerulea. Next base: position 317,445 of record VYXF01010193.1, on the reverse strand, counting down.
AGGCTCAGGTAAAGTATATATTAGGGAAGCGTGAGTTTGCATTTTTAGAAAAAACAGTGATTGCTATTATACAAATAGTTTTGTCATTCTCTTTAATTCAGTGTAAAAGGGACCTACAGCATGTGTCATTTTTGGGTACAATGGGGTGTTCTGCTTAGGCTTTTGTTGCTGCTCCCAGGCTTTTCCAGTCTCATGACTGGCTGACCTGTACAGTTGTCTGGGGGTCCCCTGCCTGTCTAGGGCATCTCCAATGGCCTTGTCTGCATTTATATGGGAACATCCAGCCTCTGCTGCTCAGGAGAAATTCAAGTAAAATGAGACAGATATTCAATATAAGGTGGGGAAGGCAGAGTAGGATAATCCATTGCCTTCAAAACATTCTTTTGACTTATTGACATAATACAGCACCCACCTAATTTTTAAACTCAGCAATCTGGTGCAATTTAAGAGACGTTTTTGAGGATTGATTAGTGTCATTGTACCAGCCTGTATCTCCAGAATTTTTATGGTGACACAAAGTAAAGAAAGGATGATTTAGAAGAAAAGGAGCATGAAACCTTAGTCACAAATCCTGTGCATGTTATTTGGTTCACCTGATGGCTAAGAAAATAAATCTATGAACATTATTTTTGAAGATATGGAGACTGATAATAAAATAGTTGATTGCAAATCATCCTCTTTTGAAAGTTGTATTCATTCTATCTTTAAAAATTGGGGCATTAAAAAATATAATTTACACCATATTTTAGAAACAAAATTCAGACCATATATTCACATGACAAAAAAGAGGAGGATATTTATGGACTCATAGCCCTTTAAATATGTCACATCTCAGAAGTATAAGACATGCCCTGGAATCATTTCACAGCAGCACTGCTCCAATGAGCTTTCAGACAGATCTCCATACCCTACCACCACTCTATTTCCTTGATGTAAATTGGTGAAAGAAACTAGCTGCTACTAAATAACATTAAAATCCAACTATTTTTCTCAGAGAAACATTTAGTAGTTACTAATTGTTCATTCTAGAAACAGGTTTTGAGCATTTTTAGAAAACTATGAGCTAGTGACAACCATTAATTGTCTTTTTTACCTGGTCAGAAAAGAGAAAATTAAACCCAAGGGAGACCAATGACTTTATTTTCCAGTTGTATATGTCATATAGTCAATTTCAACTCTGCAAGGTTAAAGGGGTTTCTGAAAGTGTTTTAAACTAATTTTGCATTATATTGCTTTCATTTATATGAATACGAAAGAGAGACAGCCCTCAACAGACTTAAGTTTTCCCTCTGCCTTCTGCTGTTTTTTGGGTTTTTGTTGTAATGTGTAGAACTTGAAAGGAACTTGTGAAACTTTTCCTTATTTCTTACCATGGCAAATCTGATGGAATGAAAGCAACCTCATAGGCAAACTAATGGAAAAATTTGGGGGATAATTTCTTCAGGTATGGACTGTCTGACCTCAGGACCCTGACAGATACCACTGCAGCAATATTAACAGACACTCAGTCCTCCAGGTGGAATTAAGGAGGCAGGAGTGGCCATGCATTTCAATCTGTGCAGTTAACCTACTTAGATTAGAATCTATTATTTATGGTGATTATCAACCACTGCAGCTCTTGTAAATGGCAGTAGGTCAGTGCTTTGATAATAATTAAGGTATTCATTATAAGATAAAAGCAGAGGTCAACTTCACTTCTGTCTTTTGAAACGGAATTGGACATAAGGAATTACAAGACTGAAGAAATTATTGCCAGAAAGAATCAACATGATTTTTTTTCATCTTTACTCTGAAGCTGTGTTTTCACAGCTTTCTATATTCATGGTAGCAATAAAACTAAAAGGTCCCTAATGCCTTCTTTTAAGGAGTTCATTAGAAAGCCGTTAGTGAAGTTTTGTGTATTTTTATTACTACTGCACTCTGGAATGAGACACACAATACCTACAGGAGTCTGAAAAATGGGAGGAAATCATGCATGCAAAGTATATAAACTTTGCACTGTTTTCTGTCTTTTTCATTGCACTTCATGATAAAACCCCTTGTTGTTTGAGCATATACACTACTTTATTCTTTAATAATGCAACTTAAATGTCATAGATATCTTACAAAGCTTATGTTTGTAAAATTTATTTGATAGTGATATGCTAAATGACTCTTAGGGGATTTGGATATTGCTGAACATTGGAAAAACCATAGGTAGGACTAGCAGATTTCCTGCTATTTACCTACTGAACTAAATCAGCCTGAAGATATACCATATTTAGCAATTAAAAAGAAGAGGGGGAAATGTTTTCTTTTTACTGCATAAAATGTATGCTATGGTCACAAGTTTTCTTAATGTTGTTAAAAAAAAATCAAATTTTAATGGAATTAATTTTAGCCATTGACAGTGTCCATTTTTCATAAGATTTAGCCATCAAAAGATATCTCCTGTATATACATCAGAGAAGTATAAAGACCCGCCAGTCCAATAAAAATACACACTGTTAATATATATTAATGTTATGAAAGAATAAGAAAAGTAAGAATAACTTGTATCATGTACATATGTTTCTTTCTTTATTCTCTGATATAAGAATTGTACTGGTTTGAGGGTCAAATTTTTAATTTGCACAAAATTGTGAGTGTGAGAGTCATAGCTTAGTTTATCCCATATGCTAAACATTATTTAGCTCTACCCACCCAAGCATCTGTGGAAAATAGGAGTTAACTACTTGCTTTTCTTCCTACAGGAATGGACTGAAGACTGAGTAGAGAAGAATGGAGAATAGCAAAGTGTCCACAGGATTGCCTTGCACATAACGTTGGGAAGACAAAACTCATTTTGGTCAAGTTCCTCTTCCAGAATCAAACTATTAGCATTTTGAAAAACTGTTCCTTTCATGAGATGTAAGGTGGCCTCCTCCATCTGTGTTTTCTATCAATGTCCTCTCAAGATTGGAAATAAGCCTTTTGTTACTATCTGGGCATGACACATATTCCATGTAAAGGCAAGAACTTACAGATTGCATAGCCTCCCATTAAAAAAAAAATCCAGAAAATATCTTCAAAATTAATCCAAATATATCTTATTTTTATTTGTATTCCAGAGTTTCAATAATTATTTTAGATAAAATTCCTCCCTTAACTCTAGTTTAAAACTAAGAAAACTCAACATATTTTGTAGCAGATGGCTTTAGACTGCACTACAGTTTAAAGGAAGAGAAAAGGAAAAGAGATAAACTTTTAGATTTCTTAATTTGAAAATGTAGACAGAAAATGCAGATAGAAAATGTAGAGGAAGGGAGGATTAAAATAATATCCCATAAATGTTTGAATGAGCATTAAAATCTTTTCATAGAGGTCAGAGTTCCCAATACATTTGTAATATTTTTCAAGTTGATGTTGTCATTGTGTTTTCCAGTAATGCTATGTGACTTCTAAATTAGTTCTTTTACAGATTCTGATTTCTCATTCACAGAAAATGCTGATTCACTGTCCATGAAGCATCAGATTCTGAAAATTACTAAAATAAATAGGTTGCTCAAAATTGCCAAAATAAATAGGCTGGTATGATGAATGAAGATAGATGAGCATTAATGATATCCTTAAATTTAAATGCTGTTCCCAGGAAATTTTGTGTAGTCTTAAGTCACCTTTCATTTTAAATGGAGTTATAATTTTTTTTTCAAATAAATAACATTGGAGAAAAGCAAGCTCAAAAAGAAACTCATCACTAGCACTCGTAGTTAATATCAGCATGGGTTGGTTTCCTTATACTTTCTTTTTTAAGGTCTTAAAATGGTTATTATTTAACTCATTAATCAGACATTTGTTTTCAATCTTCCACTTGTTCATAGTTAGATTAAAAAATTGGTTATTTGGTACTAAAATTATTCCATGAGGCATCCAACACCTTATCAACCATCAGCACCTGAACCAGGACAATATAATAAGCAGAAGGGATGGGAACAGTCTACTGTTTTTCTTTCCCAAAACTTTCTATTGCTTTACATTCTTTCCATTTTACTTCCCCAAGCCTTCTCTTTGCCAGTCTGTATGGTCACAGCTCTCTCAGCTTCTCCATGTAGCTCAGATGCTCCAGTCCCTTAATCACCTTCATGGCCCTTCTGAACTTGTTCCAGTTTCTCCATGTCTCTCTTGTGTGTGAGTCCACACTGGACGCAGTGTCTCAGACATGCCTCACAAGCTCTGAGTCAAGGTGAAGGATCCCTTGATTGCCTTGAAGCCCTTGATGTTGGCAATGCTCTGCCTAGCAGAGCTCAGGACCATGGGTATCTCTTTTGTTATTATCTTTGACTTATTTGATTTCTTTCCCTCCCTAATGTCTTCAGTTTCACCCAGACACCCTCCCATTCTGTTGCTTCTCTTCCCTGTATCCCCTTTTCCTCTGTTGCCTTTCTACTTCAGCACTTCTCCTGCTTTTGTATTTCTATGGAACCCCCAGTGCAAAGCAAAATGGACAAAGTATGTTGATTTTGGCTTAAGCATTGTAGTTAGGAACCATACAATGTTACTTAATCAGCTTCTCTTCCCCCTGCTCTGCTGGGTTTGGAACCTGGAACAAAGCCCACATGGAGCTGTATATGACAACTCAACTCAATGCCTACAGAGGAGGAGTTCTATGCCAAGCTCAGTCTCCCTCATATCCAAGTTTAAGGACATTGGATTCATTACACTTTTACATTTACGCCAAAATGAATCAGCCAATTAGTCACATTTTGTTTAGAGTGAAATTCAAATTAGTCTTCACTGAAGTCACCACAATAATGTTGTGTTGCAACTGCCAGTATGCAGTGTTCATGAGTCATGTTACAAATGTTTTGAAATAAGCTAAAAATTATGCTTTTTAAAATAGTACATGTAAAGATGTATTTAGTTTTGCTATTTTTTGTTTTCTCCACTACTCCTAAACCTTAATTTTCAAGTTTTCTTAAATTTATCTCTGAGGACTAAACCCAGGCTATTTTTATTTTAAAATTATAGATTCCATTATATTCAAGTATCTGCAGTGTCCAGTCTTTCAAAAGGACTCTGACAATCATGAGGTTTGATAATTTTGCCACAAGACTTTTTTCCTGTAAGTACTCTGACAGGCTAAAAGCAATGCATAAGACGTATTAAATGTCTAGTGACGCAGCCGCTGCTCAGAAATTTCCCCGACTAGCTTGTCACCACTTGCAGTGGTGTGCCGTGTGGGGGCCGCCCCAAGAAGCTGTCTCACCTCGGGTACGGCTAAGGCTGCCCAGCGCTGGGGTTGCGCTGCGCCTTCGGGGAAGTCCGTCAGTAAGCCCGCCGAGGGCAAGCGGCGAGAGTTGAGGGAGGGAGACGTCGGTAGACCACAGCAACAAAAGCCAAATCCTCTCGGTGAAGCAGGTCTTTTATTGCAGGGATGAAGGGACCAGGGACACCTCCGAACGACTCCAAAAGTGGAGTCTCCGAGGTGGTTTTTATACAACAGCCAGGAAAGGGATACATTGATAGGGCCAATCAGGGATCTTGGGGGAGCATGCAGGGCGCGTGATCCCTGCATGCTGGGGCTCGTGAAGAGGGTTTGGAGACCATGGATTGGATCAGGGGCAGGATTGACAGGGAAGGGTCCAGAATAGGGGCAGGGAATAACCATATTGGGACAGTGGGGTGTAACAACCTGGGACGGGAATAAAAACAGGGGATACATTGAAGGGGAGGAAGGGACCAACTTTAGGGTACAACGGGGGAGACTTGGAACGAACCATCACGAAGTAGAAAATCCATATAACAATACAATTGAACACAAAACATCTGAACATAACTTAAACATGCACCGCAATAGTCTAGTAGCCCATATTTCTTTTTCTGTATTGTTTTACTAAACATATATTTTACTGTCCTTAACTTAGGCCATATTAATATAAGAATAGAATACTGGCATGCATTTTTATGTCAAACCCAAAATGGACCCAGCATGAAATATAAGGAATGAAAAACAATTATTTTTGTTAACCATCCAGGCTAGCAGCAGTGAAATATTAGAAATGTTCAGAAATGCCAGTTGCTTCACTTGATCCTCCTTTTGACAGGAACTCCATATGAAAATAAGAATCTTTAGTGGATATGACTAATTTTGTAAAAGTTATCTATTGGTGTCCTGACTGCATTAGTGTTATTTGCCACCTAAAGGTCATCTACTTCATTCAAAAGTAGATGCCCAAACGTTTTTTTTAATTGTGGTTCTCCTTCTTTATTGTAGGCATTTTCTCCTACTATGTTTGCTCTTTCACTGGTGAAGTAAAAACCATTAATTACTTTTACAATTTCTAATACAGCTCTTTTTAAAATCTTTGTAGCTCTGTCTTGTAACTAATAAAAATGATCCAAATGGTTTCGAGGTATTTAACCTCAGATGCCTGCAACATGTTAAGAAGATTTAATGCCTAAAATAATTATTCTGTTTGGTTTTTTAACCAATACAGACTCTGATCATGTTATCCTGATTCCTGGGATTTACATTGACCACTGGAAAAGGCAAAAAGGTGAATAAAGCAACACTCCTACATGAACAAAATAGAAGGAGAAGGATCTTTTGTCACTTAGCAAATTGAACATTGAAGTGTGGTCACTGGGTCAAAGTCAGCTCTTGAGAAAAATCAATACCATTTACTTCCCAGGATTTTCTCTTCTTTATCAGGCCCTAGTCTCCAATGGCAGCCAAAATCCAAGTCTGTGCTGGCTCTTCACTATGAGGAATACCCAGATACAAAAGAAAATGTTGACATTTCTTCTGTTTAACCTGACAAATCATCATTCAAACTGTGTAGTCAAATAATGAAATCAGAGAATGACAAGTGAAAGCCCAAGACAGTGCATGATCTCACCTATACAATTAAGAGGGAAACAATCTTCTGTCCCTTTTTTCCTCACTCTAAAGCAAATTTTCTAAGAAATTGTCCTGTAGACATTTTATTTGGACTTTGGAGTTTGTCAAGACTTATATTGTCTTGCCAATCAAGAACTACTGGGAAAAACTTAAATCAGCAAATTCAGGAAAACAAGTTCAAGATGAAATTAAAAGAATAGTCAATGTTCTCACTTGAAAGTGTTCTGAGGAATATAGATACCCTTAGATTTTCCTTGTAGTAAATTATATCTTATTCATGCAAGATTTTCAAAATTATTCAAAAGATACCTGGAGCTAGACAATGGAAGTAGCTACTTTGCTATGCAGAAAGATAAAGGAAATACCTTCTGAGTAGGTTGTTTGAATATTGAGGCTATGCACACATAATAAAGAGGACTCCAATGTATATTTATTCCCTTGACCCACCCCACGCTGAGAAGGAAACACAAAGGAGAAGGGGAGAAGATCAACAGAACTAACAATCCTGTCTGTAACACATTAGTCATCAGCTCTGAAATGGTACATGAGAACTGATAATTTGAAGAGGTTTGAAGTACCTGAAGCATATGACAGACATGGCATGAAGCAGATTCTCTTTCCTGACCAATACTGTCTCATTTTCCATTTGGTCTGTGGGAATAATTGCAATAATATACTCACAAGAGAGTGTATTTTTGACTCAGTCAAGTTCCACATTCTCTCTTTCCCAAAGTTTTACTATCATAGCACCAGTATTAGAATTCCATTATTATTAAATTTCTCTAGAATTAGTTTAAGAACCTAAATTACCAGAAAAATATAATACATAACTGGGCTGAACTAAAGGACAGATCACTCTACATGGTTTTTAATTTTCAGAATCTCCAGCCTCACTGGAGGCTGCTGTGATGTCACAGAAAAGTCTGTATTGCCCACTGGATGAAGCTTGTGCACTTCCATAAAAACAGGGCATTTCTTCAATATCCTATGCACTCTAGTGGGTAGACAAAATGCAATAATATGTATAATAAGCTCAAAAAAAAAGATATCTCATGGGAAACATAAAAAAGACAGTATGTTTTCAAAGCTTAGTAATTGATTATGTAGGACCTTCACAGACATTATAAAAATGTAAAACCAGAAAAGGAATCTATGGACTTGTGCTTGGAATTGCATCCATTTTTAAAAAATTATTATTACCTTGGTGGCATATTAGAAGAACTTGGTTTGATTTCTTTCTTTTATATTCAGAACTGTCTTTATTCACAGAAATAAATGGAAAGCAAGAATATTGGAGGTGTGCTTGTGACCAAAAGCTGTGCTAAAACTGATTCCCTGTATTGCTAACTATGTAGATCACTTTTTTTGGGAAACTGAACAGGCTGAATGAGTAAGAGGGTCGTTTAGATGCATTCTAGACAGTGTCACTAAAAGAGTAATTTCTTCTTGGATTCATCTCCATCAAGGAATGAGCCTCAGAGCAGCATGTGAAAATGCAAAAGCAAACCCTTCAGTCTTTGGAATTTCATTTTTACTAGAGAGAACAATAGAAAAGAAAAAAAAAAAGGAAAATAAATGAAAAAAGAATAAGAAGATAAAAAGAAATTTCAAACTGACGTCTAAATACTTTAATATAAAATGCAACTGATGTGAATTGCAAAGAAGACCTCACAAACATGATTATAATTTGGGGAAGGAAGTGAGAAAGGCATGACTTTAATGCCTAATTTTTTTAGTCATTTGATTTGCAGTACTGAATACTGGGATAAAAGGCCAAAATGTATGTGAGGAAAGTATCATGCAGTGAGAATACATGAAGGAGAAGCAATCATACTTCTCCTTTATAAAAGGCATAAAGAAAGTAATATATTTTTGTATAAACTGATAAAATTTAACAGTAAGAATCTGGTTAAATTGGTGCAGGTTTTCTACATAAACAGACAAGTTACAGGAGGGGTGTCTTCTCTGTGTTTAAAACACTCTGATGATAAAAGAATAAATTCTTGAATTTGAAAATCCCTTACTGATATGCTAACAATATCATTATAGGTAAATGTTGACTAAAAATCAACTACAGCAACAACTGAAAGGAAACATAGTCAAATAATTTTGTCCAAGAGTAAAACCATAAATCAGAAGGTCAGGAATAGATGCTAAAAGTTTAGTTGGCGCATGAAAGAATAAATTTATCTCTTGCTGAGCTTCTGCAACTGCTTGTGTCTTTATACAATGGGTATTTTGATCATATAGGCAATTCTCATTCTCAGAGACTCTGCTGTAAAGTTGTCTCTTCAGCTGCTAAGATGAAAATGTCATTTTCAAAATGTGGCAGATCTTACTTATGTCTGTGTAAAAGCAGTTAAATTTTTATTTTCTTATTAAAAAAATTAAAAAGAAGAAAATTTTTCTTAAATGCCATCTGGACTTCTTTAAATTCTCACCAATCCCTCAAGATATTTATGCTATGTCATCTTAGGTTATAGGATAAGACTTATTTTTTCATCAGTAGGAGTCATTTGAGTAAGAGATTCATTTAATTAATTTTAAGTGTCTCTGGTGTAGAAATATGTGAGGAATTATTCACTTCAGTTCTCTTCAATAGTCAAAGAAAATTATACAAATACAGTCAATGGAGTCTTCTCCACTAAAGTTTTTTTTTTAATATTAGAATAAATGCCACAATTAAGCACAAAACTATTTATTTCCAACCTCTAGAAAGAGAGCTGAGGACTGTTTTTTCAGTTTTAGACAATAGTTGCCATTTAAAGTCTCATACTGTATTGTTACTAATAATGCTTGCAACTATCTGAAGTGATTGAAAAAATAATTAAAATACTAATTTTTATGTTCTCATAATATCTAATTTTATTGTGATATACCTTCTTGTTCAACTAATTAAGTTTTAACTTTGTTTACTCCAGAGATTTTATAAATAACCATATCCAGGTTTCATTTACAGCTTTCTGTAGTATGTTTTATATGTGTCAATGTTATCTCATTGGCATAATACAGGATAATACAAAAGGAAGAAGGAAGTAATGTTTTGTATTTCTGTTCTGCAACAAGAAATACAAACTACAACAAATCAGATGTGGTGGGAACTGAGACATCCAATAGAAGAACTCTTGGTTTATGTTAATACCTGGGAAGAACTGTTTGTAAAACAAGGAGAAGCCTGAAAGAAGGAGCTATATAAAGGGAAGTTGACGAGTAGTAATTATAGAAATTATATTGCAGAAAGCAGATGACTGAGTGACAAGAGCAAGGTCAAAGGTGGTAAATGATATTTGTGAAGAGACTTGGAGACAGACCAGAAGAACTGGATGTGAATTACACATGAATCAATGGGCAGGAGGTTATTTGAGTATCATAAGTGTTCTATGACAAAAGATTCAATTTACACTGAGAAAAGTATGTATCTTAATTCACATATAATTTTAGGTTGCTTTTTTGTGAGGTCATGTAAAGTGTTATTGTCAGACAGGCAGTTTCATATTTCCAAGACATTATTTCAGGAGTACTTTGAGGTTAGCATGTTGTTCCTCTTTAAAAAAAGACATTTCACCACAATGAGAAACATGCTTTTCTTCTAAGGCCTCTGTGGGAAGTTATAACAAGCATTAGTTAATGTTCAATAAAACCAGGGATTGCAAAAGGAAGTACATAAGACAGACATGTACCTTGTCGGTCAGCAAACGCGGAGTTGCCATTGCTGTTGCTTGTAACAGGTCACAGACATTGTGCTAAGCTAACAGAACAAGCTTCAAGTCCTGTCAGGCTTTGTCAGGACTTCTTTTGGCCCATCTAGAAACTTGTTTCAGCTTGTAACAGCATTATCTCATACCCAGAGAACTGTTATATGTGCTGTTTTGGCTTTTCCTTTGCTTTGCACAATGGCGGAGTGTAACACTTTTTGTTTTATATATATATACATATACTTCTAACTAATGGATACTAATATCTAGTGACCTTTCTGTGTATAATGAACTGTCTTTGACCCCAGAATAAAATACAGCTGTGGGTGGGTTGAAAGGGGAGAGCAGGCAGAGGGTGATGTTAAAGGCTCTCCAAGAAAAGATACAGACAACTAAACCTGTAGTTTCTCCCATGAATGAAGCCATTGGCCTCACAATAGTGAATGCAACATCTGAGACACGTGTAGAGTCTGGAAAGTGTGTTTGTGCACCATTTTAATGATATACAATTTGAACCATCTTATCATCTTATAGCTGGTCTAATAACCATTTTTTTATTAGACATTCAAGACTTTAGTTAGACTAAGAATATATGATTGGCTTTGTACATATGGGGTGCTCTTATTTTGGCCATAACATTTTTGAGTACAAATTGATGGGAATACAATCAGTTCTTACTGTAAATGCCATGCAACAAAGCCCACAGTTATTCATTTGATAAAAGAATCTAATCTTTTCTGGTTTTATGTAAACCTCAAATTTTGATTGATTTTATAACTGTGAATCATTTGCTTAATCATTATCTTAAAGCACTGGATCTGTCCAGGAAAACCTAAATATAGAGATATATTTTCTATTTAATTTTCTTTAACCAAGAAAACTTAGAATATTTCTATAGTAGTTGGAAAACTTTTGCTCCAATGACACTCACTAAGGAAATTTTTTACACTAGATGGACAAATTAGTTTAATGGCAATAGATGCACTTTCTGTGCTCTCCTATTGCACTATCCATTTGCAAAAGGTATGTGACAGACTATGATATAGAGGTTTATAAATTAAGAAGTGCCAGAGAAAAGGTAGTTTGGAAGTAATTATTTGTTATTTCTTACAATACAGAATCTTGAGACTCCTCTCAAACTTCATGTTTCACTAATTAAATTGTGCTACTCATTTGAACACTGAATGAAAAATAAAACAATTTGCATCAGTTCTAAAAATAATTAGATTAATTAATTGAGAAAAAAAATCTATCAAGAACTCTCAAATTCTAAAATATCATTTTTGACTCATTACTACACTTTAATACACATTAATACACATCAACAGCAGAAGTACATTTTCAAAAAAGAGTGACAAAACCATTTTTTATTTGCTCCATTCTCCTTGAGTTTAGCCTCAGATATGATGATATCAGACATAGCTATTTTAAAAAAAGAATTCTCTTTCATTTAGCTTCCCTTATTATAAGACAAATTTTACTTTGGAAATACTAATTCTTGTTTTTGCATTCCTCAATACCTTGTGTTTGTCACACATAAATTTGAAATGGCTTTGTTATGCATAATGTATTTATCATTCAAATTATTACACACCACTACAGTAAAATTTATTATTTAAAAGGACCGTTGACAAAATAACCTCAGAAAGTATTTTATTTATTTATTTTTGTTTTAAGGGTCTGAGATTTTTATTATTTTGATTTTATTTTTTTTTCATCTACTTCTGTAAAAAGAAATCTATTAAACATTAAAAGTGTGCTGCATGCATATTGTCTAAGTTTTGAACCTGCTCACTAATCATAAATTTTGTCAGATTGGAAGAGGTCTGAAAAATGTTAAGTTCTTAAAAATTTGATAAAGTTAAGTAACTGTTAGTAAGTCCAATGAAGAAGGTGCTTTGAGAACTCACTCTTTATTTGACATGAGAACTTATAAAGCAGCCAGAGGTACTCAATTTTTTTAATGCTGGAGAAGCTTTGATCAGAGTTTCTGACTTTTTACCAGAGAATACAACCAACCAGATAAAAAGCCAGACTTTATCAGCTTCACTGTTTCCAAAAGGGCTTTCCTTTCCTTCAGCTGAGTCTCTCAAACCTTTATCATTTCTCTAACCTTTATTGTCTCTCTACTGTTTCCTGCTCTCCAGTCTTTCAGAGTACTGATTCAAATTTTCATGGCAATTTTTGGTGAGTTTTTTTGCCCCCTATTTAAAAACTTCAGCATTTCAAGCCTTGCAAAGATCCCTTTTCAGTCACTGAAGAAGAAAGGAAAGGAGTAATTATTAAGATCAATATTTTCTTCTGCCTTTCTCTAAAGAAAACAAAACAACATATTGCAGCAACAAACTACATAGTTTTGTTGGGCAGTATATTGGTTCTTACCCCAAATATTTTGTAATCCTGTGGGGCTTTTCAGACATAATTTTGCAAAATTATTTTCTTTATTCTGTTTTTAATTAAATGATTTTACCAGTGTAGGGCAAGCATAACTCATACCAACCCACAAGCCCATGTTCATTCAAATCGTTCATGCACCTGCTCATATTGGATTATTTTTTGAACAGTAGTCAAGGAGAAATATTTTCATAACTGCATGCTATATTTTTGTTTATTTTTGAAAGAAAATATTTTTCTTCCCAGGTTAGGCAGTGGAACATCTGATGAGGCCAAATATTGTTGTTTACACCTTGAACAGTCAGTTCCTCTAAAGCGATGGGAAAGTCTCAGAACAATCTATGTGACTTCCAGGGCTGTGAGTCCCTTGAGCTTAAGCATCTTCCTCCAACTTGGGATGGAAATCTTTCAATTTAATTAGTTATCCTATGGCTATTTCTCTATAAACTCTCCTCTGCTAAATCCCTCCTGACATCTACAAACAAAACCTCACTGCCTTGGAATGAACCAAAACTGATTCCCTGTGACTGATCTCACCAATAAGCTTGTTGTTAACAAAGGCCTTTAGATCTGACAGCGGGTCTGTGCCATGGGGCCTGAGGGTAAGTGCCGTTCCCAGGTCAGGGTCCTCTGCAGTGTGCAGATGCTTCAACTAGCACTGTCTGTTTAATTAATTTCAGTCTGCTTCACCTATTTAAGCTTTTCACTTGCCTGCTGTTTTCCCTATCAATAAATATAAGTAACAGATTATAAAAAGAGAAATTCTGTATATAGCAGGATGAATCATTTATGTTAACATGATTAATCTCTTTCCATCATTAAATTTGAAGTTTTGCATGCAGCATATCAAACAAATTATTTGAGTATATTGTGTTCCTGATGTAGTTGAAGTGTTCATATAGAAGCCATACATATGTCTGTAAATAAGTTACAGTAAATCCCTCTATATACACACAGCCAGGTAAATATAAAATATATTAGGATATACCCATGTATTTACAGACAGCTCTTATGACTAAATAGTTAAATTTTTTCCTACATTCATTTAAGCATGATACAAAATTCAGCTTATCAGAATTTGTTAAAATCCATTTATATTAGAAGTAGTTCCTGTGTCAGGTAGACCTGGAACTCTGTTTTGTTAAAATGCTTCATAAGGAAGTAAGTCTATTAGTTTTAGTATTGTTGTATTGGTGGAGCTGTTCTGACCTACTGTGCCAGCAAAGCATTTGAGTGCAAATCCCAACCTTATACAAAGTGTGCTTTTCTAGGATACTTGAGCTGCCCTTTCCAAATCCATACTAGTGTTAGAACTTTAGCCTTCAGCATCCAGAGTCCTGTCTATATAACAATCCTATAAGGGAAGCTATGGTTTTATAAGTTGGGATGATGAATAATATAACAACCTGTCACCACTGGAAATGAAGGTCTTCAACCAATCAACTCTGTCCTTGGATGAGCTTATCTGTCTGGGAAGAGTCTGGTCTTCTCAGATGACTCAAAGAACTGATTTAACTCAGAAACTGGATGGTTACCTGCCTGGTTAATTAAACAGGGAGACTGGGAAGTGCACTGCAGATGGCTCAAGGGAGGAGGGGAATCTGTAGGGTCACAAGAAGAGGCAGAGGATGAGAGGAAAAGAGAGCAGAACTGTCCTTACTCCGTGTAGCAGATGATGGGAACAACACAGCTGAATATATCTGGAAGGACAGCTCAGCTATTTTGAATGATCATAGCCCAGCTAGTGGATATAGGACATACAGAAGGGTGTTGAAGAGTTACAGTGACCAGAAGACCTGGTGACCATAATTAAAAGAGGCAATATTGGCCAATTTTGAAGAAGGCCTTCTTGTATTATCTTTTGTTTGACTTAAAAAATACAAACACATTAATACTAGTTATGATAGCCCGTTCACCTTTTTGAGAGGATAATGCTGCTCTCTTTGTTATGGAATTTATAGTCACTAAATTCTTGTCTACAGTCTTCTGGATGTAGTGAAATAGTGTAAAAATGACAACAGGAGAAGTGATGTTGCTACTAAAATATCAAAGCATGGGAAGTTATAAAACTACTTTTCATTATTTCCTCACAGTATTGCAAGATGTGGGGAAACTATGCAGCTTTCTGTGAATATCTGCTTTCTGTGTTAGAACTGTGGTGTTCTATCACAGAAGTAGAGCACAGCTCTTGAAAACAACACCCGAGGCCAAAGACAGGAAGAAATACTGAGTAAATGGATCTGGGACTAAGGGTGTCTGACAGCTCTTTTTTTTCACTCAAGGCATAAAACTTTCCAAACAGGGACACATTTTCTAACTCAGAGTTTACTAGAATAATACTTATTTCTTCTCAAAAAAAAAAAAAATCAAAACATTTCTCTGGTAAGTGTGATAATTTTTCGCCTTGAAAATGGAGAAAAGCACATAGAAACAACCTCATGTCCTTCTTTTGTCTCTGATTAACAGAACATTAACTTCTTTCAGTTATTACCTGCAATAAGGAGAAAATTCACCTTAAGGTCTAGAAAAAAAACCCTTTAGTTTCTAAATACTGAAAACATCTTTTAGTTAGAAATTACACCACACCAAAAGTGTGACAAATCTTAGGAATCTCAGTAAACAAAAAAATATAACTTTAAAATAAGTGCTGAAACTTAGCTCTAAACCAGTTTTCCTCAAATGATAGGCAGTTAAAATTATCAAACTTAATTTTCTTTTAATAACTTTTATTTAATAACATTTTGGCAGCAAAATAATATTTTAATTAACTTTCTTGTTAATACTAACCAATATTTCCAGCGTTCATGGATCATCCTGTTCTCATCACTTTTCACTGTTTCTAAGCCCAAAGCAGGTGACAAGCACTGCAGAAATAGCTACTCATAGCAAGCAAGCTGCTCTCCAGGAGTCATACTTTTTTCAGCTGTTAGCTATATGAGCACCATTTTACTCTAATTTGTCAGAGCAACAGAAGAATCGCAATTATCCAAGTGATTGAAAGAATGTGCAATAAACTACATTGTTATTTGCATATTCTAAGTAAACCTACTGTCATATTTCTACAAAAAGTTCTTTCGAATTAATAAAACATCATTGTGTGACAGGTACATTCATCTACAGTTGATGGGTAGTGATGAGATGACAAGCAGCAGTGAAATAGTTAAAAATGCTGGCATTTAGATTAATCTTCAAAGTTAACTCCTCCAATTAAGATGAGTGGAAAATGTCTAGAAATATTTTAGTGCTATTGTTTCAACCTTTAGCAATTGCCATAAAGACAAAAATACAGGCATGTACATTATTAAGGCTTTCTTTTCACCTAAATGTAATTAAAATGAATAACTAAGCTTTGGATCTTGGAATACCGCATGAGGAAAAGTTTAAGAACACCTTTTTTTCCAGTAATAGCTTCCTGCTGTCCAGTAAAATATTTTGCCATGAAAACCTTCCAAGCTCTCCACCACTTATGTGTGACTCTTGAAAGGCTTATATTTGAATAAACACCCACAACATTTCAACTAGGGAAAAATAAGCACAGAGTACAAGAGATAAAGAATGTTGTTCCAGTTTCTCCATATGAGGCCTCTGCAGTGCAGTCTGTATGTGACTCTCACAAGATGTCTCAGAAATTCACACAGCTGGTGCAGAATTTGGCAGCTTGCTAGCTGTCAAGTACATATTTCTGGGAATGTCTGGTGTTTCTCACTGCCTCTTGAATTGATACAGGGTGCTACAGGTCTGACTTTCAAAGCCTGTTGTGCCCTGACACTGGCTGGCATGGGGGCACCTATTCACCCAGAGCACTGGGGTGGCTCCTCAGCCAGGGTCCAGCTTGCACATTTGGAAGCTCAACCTTTGCTTACAGCATAGATTGAGAAACTGGCAGTTTGTTTTTTGTCTGGTTTTGTTTTTTCTGACGTGTGTTAGACTGGTAGAAAGCCAAAAGAATGAAATATATTTTGAATTCTGGATTCTGTATTCATGAGCACTCTAAAGGCAGGCCCTTACTGAATGTGGAGACTGAGAACCAGCATGCGCTTCTCCCTTCTCACCAGAAACAGATTTAGCTCACTC
This sequence comes from Polioptila caerulea, assembly GCA_013397295.1. Classification (NCBI taxonomy): domain Eukaryota; kingdom Metazoa; phylum Chordata; class Aves; order Passeriformes; family Certhiidae; genus Polioptila; species Polioptila caerulea. Next base: position 300,423 of record VYXF01010193.1, on the reverse strand, counting down.
TGGAGAGGAATCTAGATCCAAATTAACATCTACATAGTCACATGATTCTAACATTAAACAAGTGTTATTAATCATGTGGCAATACAGACAAATTGCAAGAGCTTCAGCTTTCCTGCAGATCCAAGCTGCTCCAGAGGCCTGGATGAGGATCAGTGCAAGAGAGAAATTATGTAAATTTATATAGCTATGACTGGATGAAATGGTGAGATGAAGGCCACACAGAAGCATTAAAAAGAGAAGCAGTTGTAGTTGCACCTACAGCAAGGAATATTTTCTTTAATAAATGTCTATGCATGCAAAGCAAAAAAACTCTGAAAACAAAAGTCTGAAATATGGTCTCAAAATGAACACCTGGCATTAAGTCTATTCAGTAAAAGATTCACTTTGTGTTTTAGGAATGTCTGCATTTTATCTCACTTTGATCACCCAAGTGGGATTTCCTGTATTCTAGACATTGAAATTGTTCAAACCATCAATGGAGTGAGACAGCCACCTTAACCTGGGCATGGTCTCTTCAGAGGAGATAAAGCCTCCTTTGGAGGTATTGTCCTTCTCCATATACAGAAAAGAGCCTGAATGGCCACCTTACATCAGAAGCTTAGCAGCTAAGTAGCTGAATCTGGCTGAGCTGAATCCCACCCTAAACTTGTGCAGTTCCGCTCCCTCAGCCTTCTACATGGTTCAGGAAAAGCTACAGATGTGGATTTGTTAATTAGTTCTTCAGCATTGGTGAGATCTTGACTAAATCTGATTTTCCAGCAGGTTTATTGACTAAAGATGAGTCAAGGGGGAGGAGATTTCAATTTCTACTGGTATTCTACCGAAGCAATTCTGCTATCTCTACTTTCCACAACACCAAACTTGGAGGTATACATCTGATTCACATCAACTTTCTGAATGACTCAGGACTCAGCCGAAAATCACAAGATATTCCTTATGCAGAAGCCTTTTCTAAAAATAATTTTGCATTATTCTCTTTTCTTACTCCTCCATTATCAGTGGTGAAGGATCTTTTTATCTTAATCCTTCTTTGTCTGTACTTTATTTAAGAGGTAGTCTCTAAAGCTTTCAGCTTTTCTCTATGCTGAAACTGGAACAAATTTTTCATGTTGGCTGTACTCATTGTTCTTTTTCTCCTAGTAAGAAAAATACTGCCTCACAAAAGTAAACTGTTGTATTGTCATCTCGCTCTTTCATCTAGTTCTCTCTGTTTCTCTTATTAAAATAAGACTTTATTTATACTATATTTTATTGTGTTCTCTGTATGATTCTTTAGAGTTACACAACGCTTAGAGGATTAAAAATTTTATTGCATTTCTGTTTATTTATGTCTATATTTTGTGTCTGCTACACCATTTGGTTAGCATGCTTAAGTTTAAAACAGAATATTATAATTACTTATATTGCTATTAGAGGATCCCTTAGACATCATTTTCAATTCTTTCTGTCGTGTTCTCTCAATGACTTAGATATCTTCATTGCAGAAACTATTTCCTCATCATAATTTTTTCTGTTAGATTTTCTTCCATTGTATTTGCAATTTTTTTCTCTGCCAACAATTATTAGTTTTAGCAGAAGACTTTGCTCTTTCCTGCAATTTGACATTGTAACAACTTGTTTTCCATCTATTCTATTTTTCCCTTTAATTTTGTGTGTTGAAGAATAAGAAAAAAGGGTTAATGTTTTATTCTTTCCCTTTAAGAATGTAATGCCAGAGTGAAGCGCCATGATAATTTACTGCCCTTCTTTTAACCCTTTTAAAATTGTTAAGAGAAGGAGCTATATCCTGTGGTTAAGCAGCAGCAGTTATGGGTGAAAAATTGGCAATTCAGTGCCTCTCTGTGGCATGGAGTTTCTAAGTAGACACAAGTAGGCTGCATCAGCACTAACATGAATGATGAACTAATAGAGTCATACATGAAAGGTAGACACAAAACCAAAAATAGACCAGTTTTATACAAGTGGAGGTACCCATTGTATTTATATTTCCATAAAACATCGCAAAAAGTGTCTGTCCATGACTCAGTAATATAAAATGGCATGGAGTTATTTGCAAAAATTTCATTTGCTCTTTCTATGAAATTTACATGTTCCGTAAGAGACATTTTTTCCCAAGGAATATATGAAAGAAGGAGATAGGCATATTTTTGACACTGCTAGTTGCTATGCATGGAAGTGGATTTTTCATCTTCTTCCCTTAATTCCTGGAGAATAAAACCCTATTTACTTCTGTTATCAGTCTGAAGTGGTTGCTGCCATGTAAAGCTAATTTCATAAACGCTTCTATTGAGGACATTTTCTGCTCTTACCCAGAAAAAAATGAATACATTTATTATTGTTAAGTGTATTACCTTATTTTCATTTTTCCCCTTGTTCTTCTCACAGAGATTAAGAATATAAAGTTCATAGGGATAATTAGATCATCTCATCTGACTCCCATATTTGCTCGTTAACCCCTGGATTCCTCCCAGCAGCATTATTGACTGAAGTACATATTACTGAAGTACATCTTAGGCCATGCCTCATTCAAAGGCACCTCTTTGTGTCTCTTCATAACACAAAGTTCCTGGACAGACAAGTTCTTAAACTCTCAATTTTTTCAGCAATTCACTCAATTTTACAACATTCTTTTAAAATGTGGGTGCTATATCTCTCCCTTGTGCCATATACTTATCACACTGACGAAGGAAGCTCTGCAGGAAGGATTCATTGCACCTAATTGAGATATCCCCCCACAGACATATACATGTGAGGTAATCAGGATCCCTTTACAGACAACTGAAAGAAACAGGCACTTTCAAGGCATGTAGCTTTTAGCCTGTTTTAAATGCCTGTGTTAGACAAGATGAATCAAACTTCTCCAATAGATGCAGAACTTTTTCAGGCTTTGGATGCTTTCCACTCATTACTGCCCTGTTCATTCACTGCAAGTGTGTTACCTTTTTTATCCACCACTACTAATGAGAGCTCTTATTGTGTTACTTAACTAATATGTCTCCTAAATTCTTAGAGAGTCATATATTTCTGCTTATTTTTTTTTCCATTTCTATAGTAATGGTTTAGTTCTTTGTACCAAAATGCGTTCAGTGATGATTCCTCTTTGGTTGATATTGTTTGTGCTACAATGGAGTCTAGAAAGCTTAAACTTGTCTTTGGTTAGGTCAAAGCAGCAGAAGAGGTTATTTTAATAGAGAACTGTTGCTTTTGTCCCATGAAGTACCTAGTTGCTCACAAATTAGGTGAGCCATCTTGTTTAGATTTTGTTTGTTTAATTTTTTTTAATAAAATAATCTTTGCATAGAACAACCTAAAATACATACCAGCTAAATTTTTGAAACTTCAGAACTAAGAAATTATTAGAATTTTTCTCGACTTTTAGATTTTCAGCAGAAAAATTTTAGAGAAAATTCTTCTATAGCAAGAATTCTATTTTTCAAAAGATTTTGGCACATACATCCAGCCACAAAATAGCATAACAAGTTATAATTTGTCTCTTTAACACTGTCTTTAGTGCTTCAGTATAATAATTAAAAAGGACAAAATTAAAAAAAAAAATCAAATTTATAGGATTTACCAAAAAGTAATTTTAGAGTATTAAACAAAGAAGTGATAAAAGTACTCTTATTTCTTGGAGGTCATTCAAGATCTCATGCTAATGTTTGTAAAAGGAACTGAATAACCCTTAAAAGATAACAGAAGGCACTGAATTGCTAAAACCACTGGTTAACAGGCAGAAAAGGACTGATTGTAGGTTAAGTCATTTTCCACAATGAAGGAAGGCAACCTGTGCAGTATGTGAGCAGTCTCTACTGGAAATAATGCTGTATATTCACAAGAATGAAATTTAAAGATTTTAATTTTTTTTTTAGTTTATGCAAGCAGAGTAAACAAGAGGACTGTCTATAAGAACTGCAGGCAAATTTGGTATCTGATCTTGACTAGTTGAAATCCACTGTAACTGAACTTAAAATGAAACTCATGAAAAAACAACCTTAACCTGATGACCTATAACAGTGTCTTGAACCTGCAGTAGACAATTTCAGGAAAATGTCAGATAAGTCTTATATGAAGACCAAAAAGCAAGTAGCAAGATACTGACCTGGGAATAAAGAACTACATTTATTTACTTCCACACATGTATAGACTACATTTATACCTCCATGCATCCATAGCGCTCGCACTGTAGGACTGACTAAGTAAACAAGGGCACTAAGCTGGAAAATGGGAGATCTATCATGTGTCCGAGGAACTGTGAGTGACATTAAGGGCTGTAATAGATAAAGATCACGTTTTTCCTGTCTCCCATTAAAAGAATGGGAGCTAAAGTTCACAAACAGCTTTTTGAAAGCAAAGAGAAAAATAGTTCATCTCAAACTACATTGTGAAGATGAAAAACTCCCCAATGAAGAATGTCGTGGCTGCTGACTGCTCATACACCTGCAAGAATAGGCTGGGCAAGCCCATGAAAGTGAAATAAATCATGGTTTACAATGATTCTGTCTTATGTCATCAAGAAATTATTGAACCACCAATTGCCAGAAACAGAAAAATTAGTCAGAAAAATGGTACTATACATTGTGCCAGCTTTGATATTTTCTTCTAAACCTCCATGTACAGGCACAATCAAGTGCTGTATTTGATGAAACTTGCAGACCTGCTATCTTCAGAAAACCAGCATAAAACTTCAGAATTCTATACACAATATGCTTTAAAATATACAGCATTTTATATATGATTGTACCATTGCATTTTATTGAATTATTTTTAGAAACTGTGAAAGAGTAGGTAGAAAATCTACCATAAGTAGTTTGATAGCAAAAAGGGGATTTTAGCTATGTTGTGTCTTATTGCAACTGAGGTGGTTTTCTAAATGTTTAGGGTAAGGATTGTGTTGTAATCTACAGACATATTTCCATAAGTCCATTATATAAATAAATTGCACTTGTTAAAACAATGTACAACAGAAATAAATTAATAGAAATATCATTTAGTAGAAAGCTCTGCAGAAATCAGCATTTGATATTTGCTGAACATTTGCTGAAGCTGTTAACATTCAAATTGGAAAAGGATGGAAAGCCAATGTCTATCTATAAAGTAGGACAACAATGAACTTCAATTATAGTTGTATAAACATATATTGAAATCCCCTACACTAGATAAACTATTTTGAATGTGTTTGTTTTAACTTCAAGTATTTTAAGTTGTCAAGAGAAGAATTTTTTATATGGAAAAAAAAAAGCTTGGTGCAATGTTTGATACTGAGATCCTATGTTACATCTGCATGCATAATATGGTAGTAAAAATGTCCATATTAGATGATGAGGGTGGATGAATCAGTCTATGGCAATGGAGCAACACAGTTGTATATAAATGCAGATTAAGGATAAAAATAGTCAAAAGACAAGCACAGACAATTAATGTAGCATTCTTCTGTGTGAATCTCTTTTGGGTCATGATTATTTTGCTAAAATCATGTAGTCAGGAGACCTGACTGGATAATCCAACATCTCTGAATTCTGAAATTGCTGCCCAAAGACTGTTTGATGTGCCTTTATTAATAGGTGTTGGCTTTCTGTTCCAGATGTTATGAAAGGAAACCATTGCTTCAACCTCTACTTTAAGCTCTTCATACCTGCTACTTTGCTGTCTGATGGATCATTTTTACAGTTACTTATTTGTGGCAAGTCTAAATGTTCTAGATATAATTAAAAAGCTTAAGAATGTTTTTGTTCAGAGGGAAAACCTTATTATGATTGTAAATTTTATTAAAATATGCCCAAATAAATATATAATAAATATTTAATCACTATAGTTATAAGTATAGAAAGAGGTTAAAGGCATATGTTGTATGGGGAAATCAGATCACTATCTTTCACTGACATTCAGTGAGAACTGCGTGATTAACTTCATGTCACTGCACCAAGCTGATATTAAGGGTAGTCATGAAGGAAAACTTTCTGGTGATACAGACAGTGAACCACTGCAAAAGACTGCAGGACAGCTGGAGCAGATTTCTGGCCTTTATTGTTGGAAGTTGCACAAACATCTGTCTTCATGACCTAAGATGATCCTGTATTGAGACATAAGGATAAATTAAACAAACTTCCATTGTCTCTTCCAACCCTATAAATCTGCAATTTTATTCATTTAAATATTTTTTTTGGTAACTCAAGATTTTTGGGCTGAGGGTTGAGGAAGAAACGTATATTGAAGAAAAGACAACACATGGCAAAGCTTATAAACCAGAATTATTTTACAGAACAAGGTACAGAAGAAAAGAATAGTAACACTGAAATTTGTTGAAATACTTTAGTATGTTAATGATCAGTAGGATTATTTTAGATTTTGATAGAATAGTAGAGTGTTACTTAGCTAATGGCTATATCACCTTATACCAGTGATATACCAAATATGGGGTGATACCTCTCCAGATATTCAATTCTCCCAAATGAATGAGTGCTTCAACTAAATGAATCTGAATGAAACATCAGAAAGTGTTTTAACTAAAATTGAAGACATTGAGAGAAATACTTATAATACAACTATATTGTAAAAGTAAAAATCTGTGCACAGACTTTCTTTTGTTGAGAATAAGAACTCCAGTAAGTGAAAATGACATTATTATATTAAATTTAATGATGTTTTCATTACAGGTTTCTACTGAGATTTGTTCTGACCCTTTCACATTCCCTCGATCTTGCTTCTGAGGTGAAAATGATTAGCAGAAATTGGTGACCAGAACACCTTCAGATTGCCTGAAGCCTTGCTAACATCATTATCTGAGACAATAGTTTCTTCTGGTTCAAAACTGAAGCACTTTCTTAAAATCATTATTCTGAATTTGAGGGGTGACCTGACCAATCTATATTGCCAGTGAGATATTAGTCTCTTATAAAATCTACATTATTAAGTTTATATAAGATACATAAAACATTCAACAAAAAATATTTTATATGTGTATGTGCGTATTTACAAATGCATTTATAGACATTACACAGAATCATTTAATATATGATCATTAAATATAAAAAACAACTTTAAAATATGTAACTAAAATAACTAAATACCACTGAATAACTTAATCCCCTAGTTGCTTCAGGCAATTTTACTCAAACTATGTGCCAAATTGAAAGCATTTATCTGATTTACAGGTTTAAAATATAATTGTTTAAAAAGTCACAAATAAGCTAAGAAAAAAAAACTGACACAAACAAGGTTTTGAAAATTTGAAATTATGTGACAATGTAAATGCGTTTCAACACTTAGAAACTCCTTGAACTTTGCTTTCAATATCTTGAAAAAATTCAGCAATGGTAAAAGTTCCTATTGTTTTTCTACCTTTAATACTGGAACTGCAATTATATTTCATATAAAATTTCATCAACCACATTAAAAAAAGAATTGATATTGAAGTATAGTGATGATAGGATATATGAGGTTGCTTTGGAGAGTTTTGCTATTTCAGCATTTACTGTTACTTTGAAAGAAATTACACTTGAAATTACAAAAGGTTTGTTCTTTGCAGAATTCTGTATTTGACTCTATGTCCTCTATTCCTAAAAGCCATCCCAGTAAAGACTATTTTAAATCTTTTACTTCCCAGACTTTCTCAATGCATCATAGACTATTTTGCTTTTTCTAGCCATTTATGCCTTCCAAAATGCAACACCTTTGTGAGAAGTGATCCTGTTGATGACTCCTTTCAGTTGTTTAGATCCCCGAGGGACAGGCTGTCACATCTCCCATAATTATATGTGTTTTTTATAAAAGTGACTGACTTTTTGACTTCCTGTATTCTTTTCTTTTATACAATATAAATAACATAAGTCATGTCACATAAAACACCTATAATAACTGGAAGAGAGCAATTCAGAGGCAACGTGACAATTAATTAATTGTCTGTGACAGGCTTAATCAGAAGGCCCTGATAAGAGGTATTGTTTTTTCCATCTATTCTGAGTAGTGTTAACAGTCTAGCTAGAAACATGAGCTAATTCTTGTACTAGTATGTCCAGCAAGAGCAGAATTAGTGCCCTGAACTCTGTAAGTCTATCAAGCTTCAGACATCTCCAGAGGAATCAAAACCAATATAAATCACTCCTGAAACTTTTAAGAAAGACAAGGACGAGATGCTCTGATGACTCTTTTAAAGCTTGGAACTGAGAAATTCTTGGCTCAAAATGTTCAAAATGCTGACTTTTAGCCAAGTACTGCACAGTAAGTTTACTTTTTGGCATGCTATAATCAACTCAGAAAAAGTACAAGGTGAACATAAAGAAAAGGTTGAGGTAAAACAAGGGCAGGAAAAATAAACAGTTAGGACTGAGAAAAAAACCTGTAGAGTTCAAGATGTAGTGGACACTTGATTCTTAGATGAAGATATTTTATGTTAGAAAATCCTTTCTTTTATTAAATTTACAGTTTGTACTTAGTGACAGACCTGAGTTTTATGCTTTGCAGCTATGTGAATAGACATAGTCCCCAGGATTTGAATTAAATGATGTTGATTTTCAGTGTTATATTTCAATAAGTTTTGGTTGTTTGATACCACAATGCCAGTAGACATCAGAAATGTTAATGTTTTTAGTCTAAAAACAAGCATATAAGAGATACCTGATCCCTAACAAGGCAGGAAAGCTCAAACAACAAAGTTTGGAACAGAACTGTGACAATAAGTTACTGTTTGCTTAAAGTAAGTGAATAGAAATTATTCTATATTCCAGATGAAATGGACCTATTAGAAAAAAATTGAAATTTAATGATAACTGTACTACTCAAAGAAATAGGGACAAAAATGTGTAAGATTGCAAAGTTGTGGACTGTATGACTTAAATATCTTAAAATATTTTCCAAACATAATTTAATGAACAAAGACTCCCTTACTTGACATTACTACAGCAATGGAATCCTAGCAACTAGTGTTTGAAGTTCAGATAAAAGAACTTTGCTGTGAGTTATTATTGTTATTGATATTGTTATTAATATTATTATTTTTTATTTTGAGTAAAGCATGATTAGACTACAAAAAGCCCAAACCCTAGTATCATTTTATTGATTTTTAAAAGACACATCTGTTGTATCTGTATCTGTACCACAATACGATTATTACTCTCTATTGTAATGTTATCGTATTTTTATTTTGGGAATACACATTAAAAAATGTATGTACTCCATGAATGATTTTTTCATTTTATGTAAATGGGAAAGCCATTCTCCAAACTCTAGTTATATGGTTTATTTTTTGGATATACTCCTAAGGATTGGTCTATCAACTTGGTGACAGAAATATGTATGGTCTTAGAGCTATGAGTATCATCTGTTAAATTTTAAGTCTTCCATGTTATCTTACAAGCAGGAAATGGACTTTTAGGAATCTGGATAGTCACATCTAGAGGGTAGTTGGTCAATGACTCCATGTCCAGATGAACTCTTAAGGGGTCCATATTGTGACCAGCACTGTTTAATGTCTTCAACAGTGAAACAGACCTTGTGACTGAGTACAGTCTGCAGATAACACCCAGCTGAGTGATGTGGCTGACCTTCCTGAAGGGTGGCATTCCATCCAGAGGGACCCTAACAGCCTTGAGACGTTGGCCCATGGGAACCTCATGAGGTTCAACAAGTCCAAGTGCAAGGTGCTTCTCCTGGGGCAACCCCCCATTATCAATACAGGCTGGGGGATGAAGGGGCTGAGAACAGCCCTGCTGAGAAGGACTTCAGGGTGCTGGTAAAATGAGCCAAAACTGTTCAAGGAAAGAAGAANAAGGACTTCAGGGTGCTGGTGGATAAGAAGCTGCCAAAATGAGCCAAAGTTGTTCAAGGAAAGAAGAGAAAACATTAAATATCCAGAAGAATGAACAAATATACAAGTTCAGCATTGAATCCATGTTTGTATATCCCAGGATTTTTAGGTCTGTACATCATGTTAGTACATGATAGAAAGATGCATGTAATAAGGACAGATTGCATCAGTGGAAGAACATTTAAATGGCCCTAGATTTCAGTTATTATTTATGAGTCAGTGTATTTCTTGTCTAACTTAATAAGTATTGGGTCTGGATACTGAAATCAAATAGACTTTTGGGAATACATTAATGTCTTTTTTCTGAAATACACAAACTGGTACAACTGATATCTAGACTTTAGTCTTCTTATCAGCAGGTACTGAAGAGATTTTCATTGTTATTTTTCACTTCCATTATGTACAAATTTATTACTGAAATCAAAACAAAACTTAAAAACCTACTCTACAGGTCAGAAAGAGTGACAAAATTCAGCTCCATGATTCTAAATATATGTCATTTTTTAGAGGCAGGACTTAAAGGCAGCAAAATTTACCATTTTAATGAGTCATTTGACCACACAGGGCTTAGTAAAGCAATTAACAACATATGAAGCATAGTAAAAAGGCACACAATTAGGAAGACAAACAATAGAATAAAGACTGTCTCTTCTGGAGAAAAATCAGCTGCAATTTCCCTGCTACCTGAGTTTGGTTCATTACTGAAGGGAGTGCTGAAGATTTCCCTAATGAAGGAAAATCATCAGACCGTAAGGAAAATACTACATCTGCTCCATTAGGGAGGGCAGCTATAATTCTTTTAAACATAAAGGTTTAGCTTGAACCAAATAGCTTACCTTCACTCTATCTAGAAGACACAATCCTACCCCTTCTTAAAAGCCTGGGTGAAATCTAGCAGACTAAGCACACTTTAGCTTGGTCATGATTTCGAAAGACCAAATCCAAATTAAGAGAGAGAAATCAAAATCACAGGATAAACATAATATCCTAACATTAAATTTGCTATAATTTATTCCGTGACAAACTAGAATCCAACCCAAATTGTTCTGTGTAAAGTTCCTACTTAGTTCAGTAAAATTTAGATCAGATCCTTCTGACATAACAGTCTTGCAGCCACAATATATTTAGATGTGCACCTCTACTTATCATGTCCTCATATTATACCAATTTTGTATTTTATAATTTAGTAAAATAATTTTTACTGTAGTATGCATCCCAGACCTGTGTTCAATGGCTGTAATATTTGTAGATTCAGTGAGGGATTCTACAAACAGAGCTCTCTCTCTCTTTTTAAGTATTTTCTGTGAGGAGCAACACCTCTGATAGTTAGTACAGTATGCTAATGCAGAACCAAGTATTGAATAAATTCATATTTCTGACCAATTAATTTGGTATCAAAATATTGCTCTTCTCACTTTCTGGGCCACCTTATACCATGAACTGGGTTGTTGNGGATTCTACAAACAGAGCTCTCTCTCTCTTTTTAAGTATTTTCTGTGAGGAGCAACACCTCTGATAGTACAGTATGCTAATGCAGAACCAAGTATTGAATAAATTCATATTTCTGACCAATTAATTTGGTATCAAAATATTGCTCTTCTCACTTTCTGGGCCACCTTATACCATGAACTGGGTTGTTGATGTTATCAAGATTGTGTATACAATATAACAATATTTCGTCGTGATGAGCTGATCCTATAAGAAGTTTCCAGTAAGAAAGTTCTACTTGACTTAAGAACAGGTACTTAAGTTTCAGTACAGGTCGAATTCATACCAGTACTAGAATTGTCTTCCATAAAAACGGAATTTTAAATCAAGTTCTTGAACGATGAATATGATGTAAAATAGACTGACCCATGTTTTTATCACCTTTAAAATATTTTCTTGATTATTAAATGTTTATAGAACATGATTGCTTTATTTTTCTGGTTCTTTTTAATTTTGTTCCCCAAAAGAATAAACCCATCTTGGAAGTTCATGTCAAATGTTGAATTTTATCCTTGTTAATTAGAGGACATAAACAATTGCCTCTTTAGTCTTTGCAGTTCTTTGAACTGCCTTTGAATCAAGATCAGAGACTACAATAAAAGAAGTTCCTACTGTACAGTTTTATATCATTCTATGTGAGATACTTAACGTGTTGAAAAACTTAATATTATTCAATATTAAGCCAACTAAAAAGAGACAAATGTAGGAGTTTGCTGTCACTTCTTTTCATATACCTTGCTGGAGGAAAAATAAATTTTCAGGAACAAACATAATTTGCAAAAATAATGTTTTGAAGAAGGGAAAACATTATTATTTTATTATTTCTTATTGTTCAAAGAAAATATGTGCATAGCAAACAACCGAATGGAGAAATGTGCATCTGAAGAAAATTGTTGTCCTGTTCCTGCAAGTCTAGAGTAGGTCCCTTTTCCTCTTCCAGATACTCATTTTACTTGTCATCAGCTTAAATGTTTGCAGCTCTTGAAGCTGTTCGTGCCTTGCATATTTCTTGCTTGTGGTTTTAATTTGCAGGGATGTAATGACAGCACCAGCGCCGGCGCGGGCGCGGGCCGGGGGCGGCAGCAGTGACCCCTCCGGGCAGAACCGCGCACCGCAGGCCCGCAGCGGGCACTGCCCCGGGACCCTCCGCACCGGGCACTGCCCCGGGCACTGCCCCGGGACCCTCTGCCCCGGGACCCTCCGCCCCGGGACCCTCCGCTCCGGGCACCGCCCCGGGACCCTCCGCTCCAGGCCCTCCGCTCCGGGACCCTCCGCTCCAGGCACTGCCCTGGGCACTGTCCTGGGACCCTCCGCTCCGGGACCCTCCGCTCCGGGCACTGCCCCGGGCACTGCCCCGGGACCCTCTGCCCCAGGCCCCTCCACTCCGGGCACTGCCCCGGGCACTGCCCCAGGACCCTCCGCTCCGGGCACTGCCTCGGGACCCTCCGCACCGGGACCCTTCGCACCGGGCACTGCCCCAGGCACTGCCCCAGGACCCTCTGACCCGGGACCCTCCGCTCCGGGCACTGCCCCGGGCACTGTCCCGGGACCCTCCGCTCTGGCTCTTTGATCGCTGACCGATCGCAGGTGAATGAAAACGATCGCTGACGCAATCAAGCAGAGCATGAAAACATGGTCACCTTANGGACCCTCCGCTCCGGGCACTGCCCCGGGACCCTCTGCCCCGGGCACTGCCCCAGGACCCTCCGCTCCAGGCACTGCCCCGGGACCCTCCGCTCCGGGACCCTCCGCTCCAGGCACTGCCCCAGGACCCTCCGCTCTGGCTCTTTGATCGCTGACCGATCGCAGGTGAATGAAAACGATCGCTGATACAGTCAAGCAGAGCATGAAAACATGGTCACCTTAATATCCATGTAAAAAATTCTGCCCTCAGTGTCACATCCTCCTGATTAAATTCTTGGTTCTACCCTCGGTAATGTTGCATTCCTGCAACATTAAATATTCTAAGACAAATAAAAGCATAGCTAAAAACAGCTGGGAAAAACATTATGCATTAAAAAACCCTAGTGGTGCCTGAGAAAGTAATCATTTTTCAATAAACCATTGATATTATGCTCAACAAACCTGGTATTTTTTAAAAAGAATTCAAAACTGACTAGGTTCATAATTAAGGTTGTTACTTCTTTGGTGCCCTCCATGTGATCTGGGTATCATGCTTAGCAAGGGTTGAGTAACTGAGGCAGGGCACCCATGGCAACATTTTCAGAGGTACCTAGCTGAAGTTTCTGGCAATGGAAATACAAAATAATTATTATTTATTAAACCATTGTTACTATTCTTGTTATTGTTATTATTTTGATGTTATTGGTAAGTTTGAATAGCATCAAGAGTGCACAATTGCATCCCAACTGAGACAGACAAACTCCATACTCTACATGAAAAAGCTGTGAGTATTGGTTTTTTTTTTTTTTTTGGTCATTGACCATGGACTTTTTCTTTTTTTGAAATGGAAAGCTGATACATGAGGTTAGCAGACCATAGAAATCTATCCTACTGTATGCTTAAGTACTAAAAATAATATGTCTTACTAGAATTTCTTTATATGAGAATAAATAGGTTTGGGTGAATAGATGACTGCTGCTACCTGTGGTGGACAGTAATGTATTGGCAATTTGTAAGAAAGTTGTAAAATACTCCATTTCATGTATTTTTTTCTTATTTATGGCTAATGTAGTTGTAAAAAAAAATTACTGTTCTCTGATTTTAAGAATTGAGAATGCATAAGATGACTTTGTTCCCTTTTACTATATTAACAATAAACTCTCATCTTTTTCATCGAAAACAGAAAATACCTTTCTCTCCTGCACTGGAAAATTCATTCCTTAGAAATGTAATTACATGTAGCATCAGGGGCCACATCTCAGCTGATATTTTACAATTGCTGGCATATTTGCCTGAGTCCCCTGACGCAACTAAGTATCTGCTATTTTGTCTCACTTTAGGAGGAGTGATTCTCTGACAGAAGAGACGTGGATAACTGGCGACTGAACCTGTTCACAAACATTGGCAGGTCCACCAGGGGTCCTCTGGCTTGGCAGAAATGCAGCTCGTGATGAGAGGAGCCCATCACTGGTGCAGTTGGCCTGAGAATGTCCCATCTCACACTTGATTGTTTCTTATTGTGTGTCTGTATTCTTTAGTCTCTCCAACGTGCCATGGACTCTAGACTTCATGATGCAATGTCTTGCCTGTGGGGATAGTAAGCTCTCAGAATAAAGTGAGTAGGGTGCCTTTTTATTCTCTAAATCTCTGTTTTTATAGTAATTTTACTTCTTAAGACATGCCATAGGCATAGCCTGAGCACATCTGGAGCCTCCTGCTCCCATGTTAAATGAAGCAAGGACAACCTAAAAGCTGATCTAGAATCTTTGTCTTGGGCAGGATTCATCTTTTTCATATTAGATCCCTAGAACTTCAACTTTTAGTCTAACTCATATCTCTAAAAATAAAGTTTTTATACAAACTCTTAGTGTCAGCAGAGAGAGAGGGAGAGAGAGACTTTCAAAAAGAAGGTTATGACTCTAAGAGATGCTTAAGAGGATGAAGACCTTCTAGAAATATGCATCCCTCTCTGCAAAAGACACCACTTATTAGCAAACTTCTCCAATGTCCAAAAAAAAAAAAAAAAAAAGAAAAAGAAAAAAAAAGAAAAAAACCCAGACTGAAACCAAACTACAACCTACCAATCCTACAAGAAAAACAATCTTGCTTCTTCTCAGCATTCTCGGCAAGGAGCTTAAAATACTTTTAGGAGTATAAAAGACTTTGTGATGAGTTTAGACATTGTTATTTTAAACATTCCCTTAAAATTTTAAAATCCTGATATAGCATACATATTCTGTAAGAACATGGTGTAACTCTTGGGGATGGTGCTGTGCTGAGCCAGGAACTGGACTTGATGATCCTTGTGGATCCTTTCCAACTCAGCACATTTTCTTTCTGTGTTTCTATGATGCTTTTTACAGAGATGATTGTACTGAGATGGAAGACTTTGAAGTGTTGTCAATTTTACCAAAATTATCTTACAGCATGTCATTATAATTTCTTAGTGGTCTTTCTGGTATTTAAGAAAAAATGGGTGTTATTTAAGCTTTTTACTAGCTTTGGTTTTTTTCATTATTTATTATTGCATAATTCTTTTTTTCTGTTATTTACCTAGTGTAATAGATGCTACAAAGAAAATTTCAGTAACATTCATTACAGAGAAAGCCTTAGATGTTTTTTTTATTCCATGCTTATTTTGGGAAATGGATACCAATTTATTGGAGTTATTTAGACAGTTAGGCTGCCAACACGTAAATTTTCTACAAGAATGTTCTCTTAGTGATGCATGTACAATAACAGAAAATAAAAAAAAACTTATAAAATGAGAGTAAGTGAAAGTAATGAAAATCACTCCACTGTTCTTACATACTGATCTCTTTAAATTTTTCACTTCTTGTAAACATATCTTGGACTACTCTTTTTAATTCTGGGACTCTTTTCAAGTCCCAATATTAGGTCCAAGGAAAATAAGTAAAGAAGTCTGTTTAATTTCCATCATACTTGGCAAGTGAAAATTCTGGAGAACTGAAGGTCTGAACCAGAATAACAGCTGTATCACTCAGTTTTCTCTTTTCCTTAGAATACAATGTATATTTCAAGGGCATAAACAAAAAGAACTTAAAAAAATATGCAATAGCTTTTTTTTTTGTTTTGTTTGATTTTGTTTTCTTAATATTTTTAAGAAACGGCCTCATAAAAGTGTTTAGTTTGGAAAAGGTTTTTCAGGCCATCAAGTTCAACTGTTAACCCAGCTCTGCCAAGTCCACCATCATGTCCTTAAGTGCCACATCTACGTGTCTGTAAAATACCTCCAGGGATTGTGACTCAACCACATCCCTGGGCAGCTTGTTCCAATGCTTGATCACCATTTCTGTGAAAAAGTTTTTCCTAATATCCAATCTAAACCTTCCTTGACTCAATTTGAAGTAATTTTGCCTTGTAGATGAGAAATTAGTCAATACTTCCACAAGATTTAAATAATTAAAAAAAAAAAGAAAAAAGAAAAAAAGAGAAACAAAGAAAAAAGAAGGAAAAATAGCACAATAAGATCATGGACCAGTAAAACTATGACAATAACTACAGTATTTAACTAAGTATATAACTAAGTCTTTAAACAAATAGTAGCCCTGGTAGCCCTGCACCGTTTTTCATGGGACTGCTAAGGAATGCAGTGTTAATAACAGAAATGCATTTTGTTGTTTTTGTAATGAGAATAATGCTAAATGACCCAGGACAGTTGGTCACAGTGCAGATTACTTTTCAAAATATTTATATGTCATGCATTTTGACTAAATCAAAACATGATTTCTGGATAAGCTGAGAGGAAGAGTAATTTAACAATTTAAATGTCTTGAATGACCTCAATAATTGTATTGCAATTGCCTTAAGTGTGTGTTACTAAATTGTTTAGACTGCACCTCACTTTGTCTGAAGCTGTATTCAAACATCAAGAACACAACAAGAAAACTCAATAGCCCTGAAGTATATATATGACATGTGCAAGTCCTTAGAGTAAGAGGGATTTTATTTTTTATTGTCATGCAGCAGAGTCCTAATTGCCTTATGTCTTGACTATGCCAACCACTCTGCCTCTCATGTGATTTTCTTCATGTTATTATGATGGTATGTGAGCCAAGATTTCCTTGTTTTACTGCTTTTAAATACCAGTCTCAGACACTAATATCTGCTTCTGTTGTTCTAGCCTTTAATTTAGTCTGCTGTACAGGAAGTGGCCTATTTAATGTCCTCTCCCTTTTAGTTGACTAAACCTAGCTTGAAATTTCTAAAAGGAAACAGCTGCCCTTTGGTAAAACACAAAAATCACTGTACACATTCCCCTATCCTTCCTGGGAGTGAGGATGAGGATGGGTTGCTAAACCAGAAACAGACATTTATTGTGCTAGCAGGTGGCTATGCCACAACTTTTCATCCATGCAAGATCCACATGACATCTTCTGTTTTTTCATTCATTAAAGACAAAATCTTGGCAACACTGACCCCACAAGTTGAAATTCTTAAATTTTCTGGGGGAAAAAAAATTAAAATTTAAGTGAAAGGTCATAAAATGTAGTCCAGATTTTCCTTCTCCGGTAGTCTTCTCCCTGGCTTGCCCACACTGCACAGTATAATTTCCAGAAAAAATTTTTCTCCTCTTCCTTACAAGCCAGGGTGCATCACAGAAAACTGCAGCAGTGTAAAAGTGAGCTGACAAGCCCAGTATCACTAATGCTTGTGGAGAGACCAGAGCATCCAGCAGTAACTACTGACCTCTCCCATATTATTTCTTAACTTTTCTATTGGGAATGACAGCTGCAGTCAGATCAGGTATTCTTTGATAATTTGTCTCTTGTTTTACTCACTATTATCACCACTTTCCAATGTAATCATCAGAATAACGAGAAGTTCTTGCCATGGGGATTGAGATGAAGATGAAAGTTCCCTTTGGTCTCCAATAACATGAGCCAATGCAGAAAGTGTTTTCTGAGAGAGCATGTCATGGGAAGGAAAAACCTTCCAGTGATACCTCCTCATCTTTTGAGGAGTGGTTTGTAACTGCATTGGGTGGCACATAACCAAAGTGGTCTTTCTTTGAGTTGAGCTGTGCATTCATTATGATTTCTTTTAAAGACAGAACTCATCCTATTGCACAAAAACTTATAAATTTGGTTTATTAAAATAGTTTTAATTCTTCTGTATCCAGAATATCCTTCTGAGGCCTTTACAAAATGTGGCTATGTTTTTGTCAAAAAAGATTTCCTAAAATGAAAGGTATCAGTTTTCTAGGAAATATGTTGGCCTCTTGCCTACCCATTCTCAGCTACTGTACTTCTCATGCCACTGTAAATGTCCTGGCTATCTGAGATATTCTCTCTCCCAGAAAGTTTTGCTCATCTGACCTGAGTCAGTATTTTAGTGCCTAGGCACAATATCTAAGAGCAGTAGCAAAGTGCTTCTTTTTAACAAAATTGCATATCTACTCTATTTTCATCTTTAACCACATTTTGACAAATGGTAATAATATCCTCATACAAAGGATTACTTTCTTTTTATTTCTAACCTAATATCAGTGTCGTATTTCATACAACCAGAATCCAAGCAAGCATGTTCTCTCTACCTATATCTGTAATTTTCAGTCAGCTGCTGATAATTCAGGAAGGATATTAAGAATAGTTTCTAATGCAAATTCAGAGTGTTGAATATTTGTATCTGATTGTACTTTACTATTGGATTGGATGTTAATACTTGCTTCCCTCCTTGACCTATTGATAGTGTGGTCTGACGGGCTGTGGGCAGGGAGGACACCATATCTCTCACCATTGCACAGCTTTCTCTAGCACTTCTGCCACTGGCCTGAAGAGATGAAGAGATGCTGGGATGAAATGGAAAGGAAGGAGTGCCCTTCACGTTTTAGCCTGTGGGCAGAATGAGATACTGGTGAGGCAAATTGCCTTGGAACGCACAGTAAATCTCAGTCTCTGGATGAAGAAATATCAGATTCTTTTCTATGACTGTCTTTCCCCTTTAACAGGCTGGCACGAGTGTCTAAGAGACAGTTAGTTCTAGTTTTTACTCCTTTAAGAAAAAAAATGGAAACTTCTCAGCAGAGGTTGGTGGAAATGTACAACCCTTTTTAAACTTTAACAGCTTTAAGGGTGTTTTTTGTTAGTGTTGAAATTAGATAATCAACTGCAACAGATAGGTATTTAGAGGAACACTTGTAATAAAATAATTCTGGGGAACAGAAGTTATAAACCTCAAATGTCAAAGGAGATACAGAAATTTTAGATGATATCACCAGGTCCTTCTTAACAGTTTGCCTACTGAGGTTTTGCATGCATCTTTCACTACAGAGTAACTTTTCTCAACGTGGGTTTTCCTTGGTATAGGTCCTTCTACACAACCACAGTGAACTTTGTGCTGGATTGCTACTAACTATATTTTTCCAAGGGTGACATTTTTACTACTGGACTTTTGGATCTTTCTATATTGAATTATTAGTGCAGATGAATATCTATCCACTATTCATAGCACATCTATCTTGTCTGGATGTTTTTGGCAGTTTAGAAATGTTGATAACTGGAAGCAATTTCTCACCAAAGACAAAGCAGAGTATTTAATAATAAAATCTTTCAAAAGAATAACAGAAATATATGGGGAACATTCTTAATTCTAAATTCAGACACCTTATTCCATTACTTGAACTAGAAAAATGACTACATCTAGTGCAGGAAAAAAAGACAGGGACAAAGCAAAGACTCAAGTCACAATTATCTTAATTCCTTAATTCTTAGTTCATGCCTGGTATGGTGTAGACCACTATTCCAGGTGATAGAGGTGATGTTTCTTTTAATGCCTGTGTAGATGTTTGGGACTCTCCAGAGTGTGACTTAGGTGATTTAAAATAGAACCACTCTCAACTGCAATTTCACAGACTCATAGAATCATAGAATGATTTTGGTTGGAAAGGACCTTAAAGTCCCAACCCTCCTGACATGGGGGATTGTTTCTGGATGGTGAGAAAACTAACTAAGGAAGATATTGCAATAATGTAAATAAGCACTTTGTAAATAAGTGTAAATAAGCACTTTGTGCTGGGAGGTTTCACCATTCACTGTGGATATACAATCTTGTCTGCAAACTAGGAAAGGTTTTGACAAGTAAAAGAGCAGGATGTTTTGACTTAATTTTTGTGTCTATTTAATTTTCTCCTTACTTTGAAAGAATGCAAGTGAAATCAGAGGATCTCACAATTTTATCTCTGAGATACACTTTTTAAAAATCAAGTTAATTTGTCACTTTTGGCTTTATTGTAACTGCAGACTGGAAAGGCGGCATGGATAATCAGAAAAATGAAAATAAAAACTGTTTTGTGTAAGTTCTTCTCCTTTCTAGGTGGGAAAGGTAAATAGATAAATTTTACACACAGCATATGTAAAAGATATTTACAAGGAAATTAGAGATAGCTATATATTTTTGTGTGTTTATGTAAACCAGAAAGAAGTTCTTATAAGAACCCAAGTCAACAGTCAAAAATTTAAAGTAAAATTGTGAATAAGCATAACTATAAAACAGTTAAAACCAGGGACAATTTCTCATCTAGCCTCCAAATCAGAGTTTAAGTATTCACTGAACACTTTTTGAAAATGATATCAAAATGTAATTTTGACATTATATCCTAGAGAATTAATTTAATTAACTGTATTTACACTCATCAGTTTGGAGGCATTGAAACAGATATCAAGATGTTCCTCAGTTCAGCACCACAGCATGTAAACTGTGTAGGCAGCCTTAAAAGGAAATGAAGTTCACTTTAAAGATTTTATACTATTACTTAAAGATATTATGGAAAGTACCCTTCCTCCACATGTAAATAACCTGCCTTGCATCCCGTGGTTCTCAAGGCTGGGTAAGGAATACATCTCTGCTAGCACAATAGCCAGAACACAATTGTCTGTCTTCAGGGTGGGCAGAAAGTTGGGAACAGCAGCTGGAGCATTAGAGGAACTGACAAATTATGTTTTTATGACCTGCTTGAAACAATCTGTTTCGACATTTCAGGAATTACCACAGCTTCTGGGAAAAGCCAAACATGTAGTCTGATCCCAACAAGCCAGTGCTTTGCGTTGAAGTTTAATTAAGCCACCTACTGAGAAAGCCACCATAGGGGAAGCTCTTCTGTGAGCCTCAGATTTGCAAACCAGTGGAGAGCATCCAGGGAAGACAGCAGTTTCAACACCCAATATATTTGTCCTAGTTCCTATGAATTACATGCCCTACTTCTCATGAATTATGCATATTGAAAGCTCAGTAAGGAATAATCTTCACAAATTTAGTCATTGCAATGCTGAACTAGTCAGTTTATCAATCCATAAATAAAGTATATATTTTACCTACCGTACTAGTTTAGTTTCGTAAATGAGTAGCATAGTTAGACCTTAATTAGTTTACAGATTGTCATTACCATGATCTATTTACTTTTTAAGCTTCTTCTGGTTTAGTTTTAATCCATCACTACCAGTGAATTTTCAGAAAGCTTCATGATGTGATGCAGTATGTCACTTGTGTCCTTAGATAGCATGATATAAGAATGAAAACAGGCACCACGCCAGAGAGCAAAGATCATTAAATGAGTTAAAGAATTTGCATGTAGTTCGATGTTAATTTATTTTACATTAGAAAATGAGCTCTTAACTATAATTTATTTTCAAATAATTCAGTTATATTTTTACAGAATTGTTCTTTAAATCTTTGGTACAATACATTATGAAGAAGTTATGAATGATTTTTAAATAAACACTGTGATGATTTCAGTGGGACAGTTCCTGCAAGTTAAAATTCCCAAGGCTGGGGCCAGATATAAAAAGTTTATATGAGGTTTTTTAAGTGTAAGTATAGCTTGGTACTCATCGGAGCTTGCTAAGATTAGTTTGTAGACCATAAAAGGAAGTGATACAGAGGAGTGACTACACTCCTCTTTCTTCTTGCCTCCTTGTCTCTCTTCTCACTTGTTGCTGTTTTTAGAATCAGTCGCATGTTCTACCTGGTACATGAAAACTGTTTTTTAATTTTGAATGACAATTCATTTTGTAGTTTTGAGACACCTCTTTAAAAATATCCTCCCCAATATATTTCTGCTTTATTGCTTCATCTACTTTGTCTATGCACCACTTCAAAAGGCACAGTGTGTACCACTCTGATGATGGCTTATTTTACCTTACAGGGAATTCTTTTACTCAGGAAAGCATGATATCTCGCAGATATTTGGATTATTGCAAATGCCAGCATTTTAGGCTTGTTTGTAGTAACCAGACATTTTCTAAAAGTGGAGGAAATATGGGATTTCTATATTGATCTCAGGCTTAATCTTATCCTCAGAAAAATCCTGAGGATGTTAGAGGATCCTATTTTCCTATACAGGCTACATAGATACTTAGAATTCATCTTTCACTGGCATATGCAGCTCACCCTGGGGAAGCCCTGTCTGCCAGGAAAGCTGGAATTTTTAAAAACTTACTTGTCATATCTAGAAGTTATGAAACATAACTTCTATAGTTAGAAGTTATAGTTCTAGTTAGCTTTCCACAGATGAATTCTGTTGCTTGCCAGTCAAAGGTAGTGATATATTCATCTAAGAAAATTTAGTAATTTGTGCAGAATATATGAAGAGGAGTAATGAGGTTCTTCAATTTACTGAAAAAAACACTTGGCAGGATGTTTTGAAGTATAAAGAAATTCAATGGCCTGGGAGCTGTTTTCTGTTACAAGCTTCACTTGTTTGAAGATTGCAATGATATTTCTCTGATTTTCAGTTTAAAAATTAGACTCAACTTCCACTAAAATCACAGGAAAAAATATATACTGGCTTCCTTGAAAACTAGAATGACAATTTACTTGTTTATCTACTACTGAAACGTTCCAGTATTCTTTAAATCTTCCAAGTCATAACTTCAAAAAAAATTTATTTAAATCATTTCCTGCTATCCAGAAGTGCCAATATTAAAAAAAAAAAAAAGAAAACAAAATTGCAGCAAGCATAGCAAAATTGAAAAACTTGAAAATTACTCATTGTTTGAAAATATGGTATAGAAATACTTGTTCTTAATAGTAACATTTTAAACACATTTACTAAAGAAATAACTGCATGAAATAACTGCATAAATTATACATACCTAGGTGCAAAAGTTAGATTTTAAAATTACATGATTTTACTTACTGTAATTTAGAGAGGTTAGCAGAGTATTTGAATGAGATATCAGCTTTATAACTGTAAGTAACAATCACTTTTACCATTAAAAGGTTTTTTTACATTCCAAATTCCATGATTTCATTAAAAATGAGATATACAAGATGCTCACACTGTACACATATGTATATGTGATTATATGGTTAAATAAATAACTAGAACTAATAAGATTAAGATCCTGAAGAATGGAGTATACAGGCAAAAGATCCCCAGATTAGTCTGGTCAGACACACACATGTTCTTAAAAGAAGCTGCCTATAAGCTTAGAAGCTTGAGCAACTGACAGGCAGAACAGGAAAAACAACATAAGACATGAGATAGCTGGGCCCTAAGTCACATTTAAACACCCAGTAAATGGATCTTTGCAGAGCTGAACCTTTAGCATCTGCAGGTTTTATCAGACATGCCAGCTGTGTAGGACACGAGCACAAGGCCGGCTGCAGGGATCAGAGCAGGGTGCAGGGAGCAGCTCTGACACTGTTGGTGTTCAAGGGTCATATGTTCTTCCTGGTTTTCAGTGTGTTGTGGATTTTACCCACAAAAATGAAACCAGTAGACTAGGGCAGGAATGACTATAGCAGCTCCTCCCTAGAGTGCAAAGTTCAGGGTGGCAATGCCACAGAGTCCCAGGAGGAAGAGTTTATCTATAGGTAAATAATAGGAAGTGAATCAGTGACCCAATTTTACTTGTTTTGATTAAGTGTATGGGTCCTTCTTTACAGGGTTGCTAGAAGAAGATGAGTTTCAGTCACCTGACTAAGATCATCTGTTTGAGAACATTGATTGGATTAGTTACTTACCTCAAGGTTTCTTACACATGACCCCAGTAAACTTTAAGAAATACTCTTTATCCAGTTATAGATTTTATGACAACAATACTTATCACAAGGAACAGTGTCTTCAAAATTACAAATATATGCTGAAGGGGATATAAATGTAATTTATAATCATGTTTAAATTTAAAATAGCTACTTACTTTCACATTAGTTGAATTAGAGGAGAAAGCATGCTTGGGCCTTTTGGTTTTGTTTTTGTCATGTACAAGATTAGGGCAAAATCTTAAGTAAGTTGGATTAGTGTTCTTGTGTAGTCTGCAAATAGGATATCTATAAATAATCTTAAGTCTCAGTTAGTTTGTATTTTAATATGTTCTAGGATTGTGACAACAGGACCAGAGAGAGAGTATGAGGTGACCATGAGGTAAACTTTTATACGATGCAAGAAAAATGACCAGGGGCCGTTTCTCATGAAACTAACTTCATTTCAAAGCCATTCCATAGGTTTTCTCAGGAAGAGGAGAATAGATTATATTCATTTTTATTCCAGTTGACCAGTAGCCTTTTCTTGGAGCACACTCTGACTGAATTTAGACAATGGAAATAAAGATAAATACACATACCAAAGAAGGGAAAGTATAATAACAACTGACAGGTATATCAGATTATTCATTTGTCATAGCATCAGAAAAGCTTCAGCTGAAAGTACAGGGCAGCAGAAAGGTTAAGGATCATGCACTGCTGGGGCTGTTTTGGGATGACAGCATGAATGCTTGTTTGCTTGTTCAATGAGTTATGAACTTCAAAATGCTACAGGAATGAAGACATGCAAATGTCAAGAAACAGCCTCTCCTCAGGAGACTGCCAGTGTTAAAAATGATTACAACTGATTGTCTGAGTTTCAGTGGAGAAAGGAGAAATACAAGTGTCTTGATTTTATTGAACTACCTTTTTTTTATTTTTTTTATCAGAATTTGATGTTTCTTGATATTGAAAAATATTTGCTTCATACAAGAAGAATAGACTTGATAACCTGTTAATCTGATTTTGGATTCTAGAGCTTGTTTGCCACCTCAAAAAAGAACTAGAGGAGAGAAACCTCAGTCCTAAAAAAAATCTAACTATGCTAGTGTTCACTGGGACCTGAAGCACTTCAGATGTAGGTTGTTTGAACTACTGATATGAAATATCTGAATTCCAAGATTTCAACTACCCCTGTATGCATTTGCTCTTTTATAAAACTTTCTGGGTAATAAAATTTTAAATGAAAAGTTCAATACTTTTCACAAAAAAAAAAATAATTAATTTTCAATTATAGATAATAAATAAATGTGCTTTAGCCAAAAATAAATTGCAGTTTTGTCTCAGATTTGTCACAAATTCATTTTTTAGAGGTGGATGACATTTATTGGCAGACTCACAAAAAAAAAATCAGAAGGAAGAAAATTCCTTAAAATAGAAGCCAAACATATTGTCCAAAATGGTAGGCTGAAGAAAGTGAAATACAGGAAAAACTAAGCCTGAAATTTACAGAGACATCTCTTCACTGCATTAGAACTGATTTAGAGAAGCTGAAATCTCAGCTCTTGACATTGATTTCTGTTTTAGTCCCAGGCAAGTCACTAATTTTTTGTTCTTTGTTTCCCTGATCAAAAAGGCTGTTCAGACATTGCAGACAGTCAGTGGCAATTTGGATGCTCTGGGTGAAGTTCCATCCTGCTGGTGTGTGCACAAGTGTGGGACACAGCACCCAGTGACCCTGCTGCCAGACGAGCAACACACGAATTAATTTCTCAGCAGTAAAAGTGGCAAGAGTGCAGCCTTCTGGATGTTGTATTTTTCTACAAGTCTATATGAATGGTAACAAAAGTAGACCTAAATATGACAATTCAGCCTTATCTCATGTGGGATTCGTCTGGGCACTCTTTCCTCTGGGTTTGTGTCTGCAACAAAAATTTCTAGAGGGATTTAACAACATGAGAAAAAATACTCTATTAGTTTGAGAATAGAAGGATGCAAGTACTGACTTGATACTCACTGACCCTTGAACATCAACAGCATTTTTTAAATGCAAAGTACAAATGGGAAAACAAATTACAATTAAATCAGGGAACGACTGACATAAGATTTAGCTAAAAAGAAATTTCACTTTGTGATAAAAATGTTTTGAGCTTTTTTTTTTTCCTTCATCTCTGCTGTCCTTTAATTTTAAATTTGCAATTGAAGCAAAGAACCTGTTTTTCAAATTATTACATGTGATTCCTAGAACTGGCATATTTCTGTTCATTTGTAATATTTAGAGATCACAAGAAGATGATAGAACTGCTTCAGTGATGCTAGACTTATATGTACACTTTCTTCCTGGACTGTTAAAAAGTTTTGGGAAAGTACCTTCTTTGGGCACTTACGTTCAGTGACAGTGGTTTATTGTTGTTGTTGTTTTTGCAGTTACTCAAGGTTATTTCAAGTCTCATGTTGCAAGCAGTTTCACAAAGCTTCAAGGTCTGAATAAATAGGTCACTTAAATTCAGGGTCAGTATTCATTTGTACACTCCTGAGTCACTAAATGGTGAGCTCAAAGTCAGTAATTTAAAAAGGAAAAAAATAATTTCTGTTACCTGTCTCTGGCTTAGTGAGTTAGCAAACAGGATTGAATAAAAATAGAACAGTTAATCATCTGTAGTACAGACAGCAAAGCTGTTTGTGACTGGGAATAGGTCACTTGTGCTCTATCATGTCTCTGTCACTGTTTGGCATGCCCATATTAGAGCAGCAATGGAGTTATTGCCCCACAGGTAAAGTCAAACAGGCCCACAGAACCCTCTGGACTCCACCATCCCCACCAAATCACAAACTGCTTCCTTCTTGGAGCAGTAGATCACAAATGTAAAACTGGAGTGGGTGTGTGTGTATCCAAAATCAAACACAATGCAACAAGTCAAAAATGCTATTTAGATGAAACATCTGTAAAGATACAAACAGACTTTTTTGGACTGCACCAGTGTTTATGCTGTGTCCCTGCCCACAAGAAAGGTGGAGAAAGTGAAAGATGAAGTCATAACAACATTTTTGGATTATTTTCATTTAAAGGAAAAGGAGCAGAATCATAAGTGTCTGCAAAGTAGAAAAGATGCCCAGTGTTTTAGATGCTGTGGGATTTCTTGAACTATTTTCTTTTCAGATATTCACTTAGTGCCTGATTCTGCCTCACTTGCAGTACACTGAGCATTTTAGGGAAAATGCTGTATTCAGGATGGACACTGGCAATTTATTTAGAGATGAACACTGCACTATGGACACAGCCTGTGCTAAAGTGACTCAGGGACATGAAGTATTGTTCTCTCTCCAAAAAATGGGGCACCTCTTTTATGATGAGGGGCAGCTGCCTTCCGACGGTGCTCGTCGCACAGATTTCTGTGCGTAGGTAAATGCAGGCAGGTGTTAGCTGCTCCTCCCTCAGCATACAGGAAATGCACCTTATTATCAGGATGATGGGTAAATTAACTGTCCAATTAACTCTCTTCCACCAATCATCTTTCACGGAGCATTCAGTGTTTTCTTCTGTCTCCCATTTCAATGACTGTGTGGATCATACCACACATTTCCCAAGACAGTCGTATTGTCTGCCTTTAGGAGCTTTTCTTGCTAAATTTATTTTACCATCTTATTGACTATTCAGCAAACACAGGTTACTTTTGAAAATTAAAGCAAGACATTGCTCAAATCCAACTGTTTATATTGACAAATATTAATAGAAAAAAATACATAATTATTTCAAAACATCTTCCCTGACTTCTGACAGAATTCAGTAGGATAAGGTTTTTGTGGTACTTTGAAAGCATGTGCAGTCAGTAGAGCTCAGTCAGGTTATAACAAGCATGGTATACAAAGCTGATTGGAAAATATTACAATTTCACTATTTGTTCTCCATAGCTCATGCTTCCATCACTTAGAAGCATAAACAATAACTTTGAGTTGCTAAATGCAACATTAAACAGTGCAGTAAGCTATACTGTAGCAAATACTGGAGATGTTTCCATTCCCACTGACTGTGAGACCTCACATTTATTGTGGTCACTGAAACATTCCATCCATTCTTCCCATGAGAGAATGCATTTAATGTTTTGAACTGTATATTTACTACATCATTTCTATGCCTCCAATTAAATGGATTTTTATTTTTACTTTCTGTCACAATAAAATAACTCGAAAAATGAAGAAGTACTAAATTATAACTACTATGTGACTTTAGTAATTTTCTTCATTGTCTCTTGGTCTATTCTGTAATATCAGATATTTCATCCTTCTTTAAATTTTCATGTAATTATTTTGGATACTATACAAGAAATAAAAAAATATTGTGATTTTTTTATTTGCTTTGTTTTTGTTTGGAGAAATGAATGATGAATAAATAGATGAAGAATAGCTCCTGGAAACCCCAGGGGAAATCCATGTATGCAAATCCTAGACAATAATTGCAGTTCAAAGATATCTTTCAGGCCTATTTTTGGAAAAGGTTCAAAAGTTAGTTAAGAGACCCACACCTTTGAATATATTGAAAGGTTTGAGTATGGTATCTATTAAACACATTGTTCTAATGGCAATTTTTTTTGTAGTAGTCCCACTATGATGTTAGACACACTGAGAAAGCATAAATTCATTATAATATGAGTTTATAACAGTTATTAATCTTTTACAATCCTCTGTCTTTTTTCTAAAAAAAAATTCTGAGTCTTTGCCTTGCAGTTTCAGAACAAGTACAGTTCAGATCCTTCCAGTACATTTTAAATAAAAGATGATTGTCAACTTTGTTATAATCTTTTGGGATGACTGCCTTTCAGATCTTCAAGAAGTCCATAAACTGAAGCTGAATGAATAGCTTGTCAATGTGGAAATAATCTGTATCAAGAAAGTATAGCTGCATAATGATCTTAAAAAATATAATTTTTAATTCATGTGTGAAAGTGACCCGGTGGCTCCTAAAAGATGAGCTATGATTAGAGTAATTTTCTTTCAAGTAGATTAAAAATGAGACCTTATAAATATCTAGATAATAAATTCATGTTAAAATTTTTAACCTGATTAATTGGTCAAATGGGATAGATTATTCCAATTAAGTCTTCAAATATGTTACAGGAAAAAAATAATATCACACCTCAAAAAACCAATATTCCTTTATTGAATTTGTTTGGTTTTTTTCACATTCCAGAGTTCATAAAAGTGTAGTAATTATATTTTTTGCTTTCCATTTACATATGCAGATAAAAGGCTACATGCTGTTTCATTTATATGGTCACATGTGAAACTAACAACAGTGAGACTGAGGACTTTCCTAATCAAGATCTGAGACTGGTGCTTCTTGCTGTTAAAAAAAACCCCACATATTTTCATCTTCACTTTTTTATAATTTATGTTTTACTCTTCAAGGAATTCAGTGTTTTGAATCTGCAAGACAGTTGTTGATATGACATCACTTCTCAAGGAAAGGGTAACTTTACACTTTGGGCAACTAGTGGTGCCCCATGTGCACACCCTACCAAGACCAATTGCTTAAAAGGCTTTAATTAGGAATGGTATGATAGGTGCTCACCCCCTGGTCCTTCCTCATGACAAGATCAACACTGAAGGGTGAATTTTCTTTATGTTATTAATTATATAGTGAGAACCTAATAAACACAAGCTGAACTGTATTTACAATACCATCTGGGAAAATATTATTATCACGGCATTGGTAAAAAGGTTACAATAGGCTGATTAAATTAATGAAGGAAATTCCCTGGAAAATAACTTCCGAGAAAACTCATGTTATTTCAGAGGCGGTCAATTGCCTAAATATTTATATGCTTTCTTTCTATAATGTACAAAACACTTCTGCTGAAATGGCTGGAATTAAGTGCTGAAAAATGAGGAAAGGCTGAGAGAATTTGGTTTGTTCAGCCTTGTGTAGAGAAGGGTTAAGAAGATCTTACCACCATGTTCCAGTACTTAAAGGGTATCTACAAAGAAGATGGAGACTCCCATTTTACAAGGAGTCACATGGCAAAGGAAAAATTTTTTTACAATTAGAGCAATCAGCAATTGAAGCAATCTCCCTAGAGAACTGGTAGATTCCCCAACACAGAACAGTTTAAAAAATTCATCTGGACAAGGTGCTGGACCATTTTCTTTAGATCATGCTTTTACCAGGAATGGTTGGACTAGATGATACTTGAGGTCTCTTCCAACCTGTTATTCTTTGATTCTATGATAAAAAGTCAGTGTGAGGAAAAAAACAATTTGTAGACCTTAGGTACAATACAAATACTGAGATGCTGGTGACCTTTGGACAGTCTACCATCTTGGTAACTAGTCTACCTGCAAATTGGTCATGCTAATAATCTTGCTCTTGCAGTTTGTATGCTTGGATTTATTTTTTTTTTAATTGATGGAAATCCAGCATTGCCGGATAATTATGAAAGAGATATGAATATCATAGAAGAAGGTTGGTTTTTGTTTTCTCTGATACAGCCCCTTAATAAAGTTTCTGATTGCATTTCTTTCATTCAAAGTAGATAGTGCTTCTTTCCTATGGCAGGATAATGCTTTCATCATGATGGGTTTATGAGAAAAGTACTATTCAACATAATGATATCACTGTCTAGATTATGTGTGCTGTTCATTTGCAATTCTTAAACTGTACAGAAAATCTGTCTTAATCTGTTCTAAGTCTAACTTAAAAGAGTTAGAAGTCAAACAAAATCAAGGGTAGAAAAAGAACATTTTATGTCTCCGATTCTGTCATTAACAACTTTAACCAGTAAATGAAGTAAGTCCTTACATGAGTGGGTGTATTTTGAATATACACAAGTGGTTCTCGGTGTTGGAAAAGGTAACTGCTCTTCTGCTCCTGTTTTCCTCTCAATGTTTTTATTCAAAGAAGTTATGATGAGTTTAATGCCAGAATCATTGGAGAAATAAACAGAATATCAGACTTGCAACTATCTAGAGCACCCATGGCTGTAATTTTTGCGAATTATTCAAGCTACTGATGGTGTACCACAATGCCTGTTGCCACTGAATGGGAAACAAAACAAATTGTGTACAATAAGTATATTAATATGTACAGTGTGAAGAGAAAGCAGATGGCAGGGATGCAGAAAACTTTAATGTTCTTCAATCTGTTTACTTATTTTAATCAACTATTATAATCATCACCTACTGTGTGCTTTG
Source organism: Polioptila caerulea (assembly GCA_013397295.1). NCBI lineage: Eukaryota > Metazoa > Chordata > Aves > Passeriformes > Certhiidae > Polioptila > Polioptila caerulea. Next base: position 269,339 of record VYXF01010193.1, on the reverse strand, counting down.
TTTACATGGGGAAGTGCTGGTGTGATCAAGCAGAAGAAAATCCCGAGAAATATGCCAGATCCAAAATCTGGTAATTAGAATCAGAAAGCTACTGTGTGTTACAGAGGATTAGGGCAGACAAGAAAACATCATGAAGAGTTAGCATTCACTCAGGGCTGCATTCACTCACAACACAACTGAGGTGAAATCTGTCAGCACAGATTTAGCAGGTGACACATATGGAGAGATGCTGTATTAGCACTGGCCTGTATAGCTCACATTTCTGCACCCCTCGAAGTGCTAACACAAACTTCTTTTCTAGATGCAGCATGTTTTTATCTCAGTCCTTATTTCCTTCATAAAGTACTTAGATGTTTCTAGCCAAAACTGCAAGATGTAATCTTCAATATGTTTTCCATGGTTAAAATGTGGCTTGGATGGAGAAAGTGGTTTTCTTGGGGGTTCTTTTTGATGTACTCAAAATCAAATGGGTAATTCATAATTCAGATGAAAACATCTGTCTTCCAGTGTTGAAGGTGAAAAGAACCATGCTAAAAAGAAAGCCCTTCTGAGATTTAAAACCTTCATTTTTGTACAAATTTTCCAAAGTCCAATATGGTCTCTAGAAGTCGGTTTGACAAAGGTTTGCTCTGGACATGATCATGATTAATAGGGTAGAGGAAGTCTTCAAATAGATTATAGGACATAACAAGTGTATACAGTATTTATTACAAATGGCACATTTATTCTAGATTTACATACTCTGCTCTGATTCTCAGTTGTTTGTTATGATGCAGTAAGGATTTCATTTGTCTCAGGCTTGCTGTAGAAGATGTTGCCAAAAAAACCAAAATTATACTGGTTGTGGAAAAGACAATTACTGCTCTCCAAATAATAATGTTTTCATGATGTTTTCAGATGCCATTTTGTATTCAGTTAAAAAAAAAAAAAAAAAAAAAAAAGGGAGAATGATGGGGATTAGTTGCTAATATTTTAAAATGCAGCACAGAAACATTTTATACTAAACATAATTTATAAACTGAGTCTATGGCATTTAATAACAGAAATGTTTAGCAAAAATTCTCTCTGAGAGGAGGGAAGTGGTGTAAAGGAAAAACATTGGTGTTAAGTAAGTTGTTCAAAGCCCCAAAAATTCACTTCCTTGTCAGCAGTAAATAGAAGCTCCTTCTTTCTCTTCAGTAAGTGGAAGGAAATGTACTTGCTAGGGACTTTGACCCAGATTTTGTCATTCTTGAGTTAGGGAGATCCTTGTCTCTAATTAAAATTGGAGTAGCTAATAAATTATGGTGGAAATAATCTCGCTATAGAAACAATCACCTGAGAAGTGACTGCTGATCTGCAATCCACTGGGCTATGGGCTGCAAAATTATCTGATGGGAATGAGGATATGCATCTGGGGAAGGATCAATGACAAAACTAATCTTCAAAAGTCATTCTGGGAGGGTTATTCCAATTTTCCTCCTACATGGATTCTTTCAGGAACATTGTCTATGTCATTATTTCCTCCTCTGTAAAGTGGGTAAAACAACAATTACCTTTGAGAAGTAATTCCAGTTAGTAATAATGTCAATAGCTTCAAGGTGCCTGTCTAATACAGGTATTTATTTAAGAAATGGATATTAATCCTTGAACTTGAACAAAGGACTAAAAGTCTGTGGAATAACAAACAAGTCAGTGACTGTGGCTGGATTCCTGCTCTTGATGTGGAGTTGTGACCCGAGCTGAGGCACGGTTTTTCACAGCAGAAACTCCCAGCAGCAAAACAGGAGTGAATAGAAGACTTTGATTTCATTTCCTCTGTCAGCATATATTTATTTTCTAGGATGTATTCCCTCATCTAAAAGGCATCAAAGTGTTCCTCTTTCCTAAAATTGTAGGGTTTAGAAATGCAAAGATGATAATAGCTCACTAGGCTGTTTCTGTTATGTAACAGTCCTGTGCCTCCTTTTATTTGACTAATTTTTAATTTTTTTTTAATTGGATAAAGGATAATATTTTATCTTTTTGTTTTATTTTTATGCCAGATTTCATGGAGGGAAGAGTTAGCACTTCCAGTATATGAAGGTATCTTATCCTCAGATGACTGAAGAGCCAGGTGAAAATGTCTGCTGGAAAGCAGAAAAGTTTTTCAAATGTCATTTCAGGAAGTGGATTTATACTGCCATTCAGATACAAGTCCCATAAATAAGCTATTTCACTTTTCTGTAATTGCCAGGTATCTACATGTTCTTTTATGTTTCAATTATGTTTCTTCACAATAACACCCACATTTATGGCAAAATATATTTGAAAGGCTTCATGTTTATCATTATATTTCAAATTCATTGTGGATTCAACAGTGTGCTCCCAAGTGGCAGGTCAGCTGAGGTAACTCTTGTGGCTCCTATCTTAGCAAATGTAGTTGAAGAATGAACAAGAGGAGTTGAAAGCCAAACACAAGCCTCAGCATTTAGCTCAGCTCATGCAGGCCATGAGATGCACACAAACAGATGGGCAGAACCTTCTCACATGAACTTCAGCAAATATGATGGTGTAGCAGAAATGTTAAGCCTGCCAAGTGTCAGGTTGACGATGGTAGGTTTGATACAGTCCACTACAAATCCTGTATAAGGCTTACAAACTCCTCAGTCAAATAGAAAGAAGTAAATCTTAATATTTGGATTATACCATTTGACCTTTCCTGACACTAAGCAAACCAAACAAGCCTTGGGAGGTGACTGAAGAATATCAGTTTGTTTACATGAAGATTCCTTGATAACAAAAATTTCTTCTATCCTTGCTTGACTTCTTAAGTATCAGGCTGCATATCTTTGCTTCTGTCAAGTTTATATGTTTAGAAATTTTTGAAAGGTTGAATCGCAAAGGATTTTAATTGCATACACTTAAATAAAAACCTAATGCTGACCTGCTGTGACAATCAGGCACAGTTTAAACTCAGCTTACAGGAAGACAAAGTTTTGTTTAGTTTGGGGAGTTTTTACATCTACTTTATATAAACTAGCAAAGCTGTTAAGAGCAAATGGAAATGACATGAGAGAAAGAGGTTATACCAGGCAAAGCAGGTTTCTTAGTTTTCCTTTCTATTTTAGTCAAAACAAATGCATTTAACCATTTAAATATAAGTCTATTGACATTGATGTAATTGTATTAATCTCAGTTGAATAGGGGGTTTAACTTAAGACAGAAAGAAATATCTTCTGTTTTCTTTGATTATATTCTATTAGTTTGACCTGGTTCTCTGCATTCGTACTAACCATATAACAAAACAGTAAGATATTTAAAATCTTTTAATACTATATCTTGGCACACAAATTTAGAAACAGATATGTTAGAACTATGAGTTGATATATGTCCCACATAGAGTACAACATTGTTATATTCCAAACAGGAAAAATCCAAGACATAAAACAATGACATAGAAAGACCTATAAAGCATCCAAGAACTATTTTTTTAATGACAATCAGTATCATGTGTCATACTCTGCTTGGAAAAAAAAAGTCTTTTGAAACTGAAGCAAGTAGGTTTTTACACATGCATTTCATAAGAAATCTAATCAGCACTGATGCATATAAATGAAATACATAATGCAAAATTTAAAGTGGAAAGAAAAAGTGCTTAAATCAATACATTTACAGTGTTCAGAAGGTATATGGTGGATTTAGGTAGAGCTGCCGCAGACACTCTTTGATTCATTCAGCCTTGTGATATCAATTTTATGGTACAAATGGAAGAGAGATCACAAATAAACTTATCCTCATATCCCAGCCTTCATTTTCTATTTCCTACTGAATTAAAGTTCAAATATTACAAAGTATAGAACAAGGAGAGGAGAAGTGAGCTCAGCTTTTGAGGAAAATGAGACTGGAGGAAAAGACAGGGACTGGACCTTCAACAGATGGGTATTTCTTTGTATTTAATACCCTATTCATCTATCAACTTTTGTTTACACATAATACACAAATATATAGAAACTCATTATCAACACATGAAAAACTCAGTGTTACATTGCTTTATTAAAACAGCAAAATCATGCATCTGAAGGCAAAGAAATTTTGGAAGAGGGTTACCAGGGAAATATCAATTCAGCAGATTTCTGTGAAGATTTCTGATTCGTATAAATTATGATGTAATTTTAATTAAATGATTTCTTTTTTTCAGGGGACCCCTGTTTCATTCACGGTACAGACTGGATGATGCTTGCCTAATGAGCAGCTGCTCAATACTGGTTTTGTTTCATTGTTCAGCATGTGTGGTCCCATTTGTTATTTATTAGACACTAACAATCCAGATCCCTATTGAAGACTATTAATTTCCTCACAGACTTTTCTTTTCTGATTTCACTATCATGTAGGAATACATCACACAAGCCTTCTCAGCACCCTGTGATACCCAGGATGAAGTCATTCCCATCAGAGATGAAGGTTTGATATGTAAAGGGATTCAAGTCCAGAATTTCTATTGCATGACCAGCTTAAGACAACTGTGGACTCTTTATTGGTAGGCTAAAGCTTTGTATGTTAACTCTAATTATTCAAATATATCTCACACCATCTTCTATTATAACTAAGGACACCAAATTGTTAACCTAAGTTTGATTTAAGTGATTTGAAAATCATCAAACAACATATTATTGACTAAGTTAGTAAACATATTTCTCTGGGACAGTATTCAGCTCCTATAAATCTGAGATAGCTTTCTTTTCCTAATGATCCCTAACAATCTGCCCTTTGCCTAGCAGCTGTAAGACCTTCATGGTGAGCAGCTTCCATTGCCTCTGTGGTGTATGATGATTGAAAGACTGAGCTATGTCCTGGGCAGCTAACATAATGTGTATTCACAATGGGGAAGGTAAACTCAGATTGCATCAATGATCTTAGTTCTGTGGTGTTGACATCTGTCTACTCAGTTTTATAATTCTTGTAATATTCCTTTACCATACCTTTCATATATGGCTAAAAGGACAGAAATCTTATAGCAGAACCTTTCTGAATCCTTATCACAGTTGCTTCTATGCATTTCAGTAAATCAGCACTGCTTTAGGATTAACAGATAACAAAGGTTTTTATCCTTTTTCTAGCCTCTCTTGTAGTTCCCAGTTTAACCTCCTTGCCTGGTTATCAGAGTGAGACAGAGTAAGCAACAACCCATAAGAGAGCATGGTACTGAGATTTATAGGAGAATCATCAAGCTTAGTGCTTTTATGCTGTTTGTTTGCTGCACTTCCTTGCTCTCCTACTGTGCTATGCTCACTGGGTCTCCACTTTGCTGGGAGGCCTCTGCTGGCCCTGGAAGGTTGGTCGGAAAGCTGCATCCTTTCATGCTGTGCAGCTACTCACAGCTACCAGTGCCTCACGCTACCTGCCAAGGTTCCTGGGCATTTCCCAGCAGATATCACATTTCCAGAATCCTTCCTGACTTGCAAGACGTTTCTTGCTGTCAGTTTCCTCACTTTTCCTTTTTTAGGCCCTCTTTTATTTTTGCATGGCAGCTTCTCAGAAATCCTCCTTTTTGGCATTCAACACCTTCTCTCAGGAGTTCATTTTTCCCTCCTAAGTAATGTATGCACTGGAGCACAGTACGTGGTCTTCTCCCTAACTGGTTAATCCATCTTATATCTTTAATTAATATCAAAATTCAAGAGGTATTTCTCTTGTTTAGTCCAGGTGTTACCAAAAATTATGACCAGCTAGTAGTAGTGGTATCCAGGAGGTAACAGATTTCTGCTTTAGATTTCAGAAGTTCAGTCAGGCATTCATCCTTGTACAGAGATGTACCCAATTGTGTGCCACCTGTTGGTATTCAAAATTTAAGCTGTTTTTGCCTAAAATTCTAATTTATTTATTTCTCCGGTTTCCAGTACTATCAAGCTCCTTGTTTTTGGGCTTCATGCTAAAACAAGCTTATTTTCTGTTTCTCATTCTCTAAAGCCAAAGGAGGACTACAGGAAAAGATAAACCTCAGTCTGGAAAGTCTGGGGTCAGACCATGGGGAAGGTCTGTCCTAAAAGAAATTATTCTGATTACATGGTGTATTTGAAACAAATTCATTCAGAAAACTGTGAAAAACTTGCCCATTACTCAGTGATGCTGAAGTCAGAGACACAATTTTCCTAAAACCTAAAAGTTTCTTCCTGGCGCTTATGGACCACAGTTTTTCACAGGATTTTAACTTGCCTTTTGCAAATGATGTCAAGCCGTATTTCCAAAATAAAAAACATTTCTTTCCTTTGCAATGGCCCTTATTCTCCCTCTTTATACTAAAGACCATTTGTTAATTCGGGGGTTGTTGTATTAACCCTCCCACCACCCACTGGCCAATATAAATGTTTTCCTTCACTTCATTTCTTTAAACATTTCTATCAAACTGTGCAGTGATGAGAATGATAATGGCAATTAAATTTCCCTCTGGTCTTCAGGTCCAATTTAAATTTCTAGATGTCAGGCACAAACTTCATACTGAAAAAAAATGAATATCATCCATGCAGCAGCCTAGCATGTTCCTGTTATTAGTTTAAAGCATAGGGTATAGATTGTATGTGCTATTCTAGGGATGGAACATTTTGCCTAAAGAAGCAGTACTCAGTCACAGATTTTAAGAGATTTCTAGGAGAAATAAGACTTGGTTAAGTCACTATTTCAGTTCAGTTCAGTTCAGTTCTGTCATTCACTAATAGTGTAAAATATTTCCATTCTCTTTCTAAATTGCATCATGGCTCCATTTTTGGAATTAGAGCAGCTCAGCATACGTACTATTGAGCCTATATAATATTAACAGAATGCCTTTTGTACTGCATTCTTCAGTAATTCTAAAAAGTTTGTTTAAATGTCTAGCCGTTATCTGGCTCCAGAATACCCTACTACAAGAAATTATTAATTTTCTGGAGTTGAGAGGGATGTTTGTACCATGGACCCTGACATATTCAATTGCATGCTCAGAGTTTTTATAGGCATGGTCAAGGGCTATTTCGTAACACAGTAAACACAAAAATGTATCATTTACATCAGTAAATCAGTGTCTCTATATGCACCACTGTTTTAAAAGACAAATTTGGACCCAATTACAAGGATTACATATTGATCACTGGCATGGCAATATTGAATTCTGATATGCTAAGATGTTGTTGTGCTTTGACACACAAAAGCCTCTTGCTCACTCCTCTGCTGCAGCTGGACATAGGAGACAAAATCTAACTAAAGGGTTCATGAGTTGAGATAAAGACTGGGAGAGAGTTCACCCACTAAAAGCCATCAAGGGCAGAACAGGCTCACCTTAGAGATAGAAAGTAAATTCATTGCTAACAAAATCAGAGCAGGATAATGAGAAGTAAAATAAGACCTTAAGTATATCACAGAGCAGTACCATGGGTTGAACATGAATTGCACACTAATAACAGTTCAAAAGCTTACTACACAATTTTGGATTAGTTGTTTTTAGGTCTGTTTCCATTAAAAAAATGGAAACACTTTGCTTTTGTGGAGTCTAAGTCTGAATTAATCATTTTGTAGAGTCCTCCACCAGTTCTTAGCCCAGTTGCTGCTGAACTGTTTTCATGTATGTCTTCTTTCTTTTCCCAAGGGTACATCCTTTTCTACAAAAGAGTGATTGATAGGTTGTTTTGATTGCTTTTTGAACCTGTAGTTCACTGTCAATTAATGAAAATCACAATCACATATTCAGAACCCTGACTCCTTACACATGATGTACCAAGAAGGATTTTATTCTTAGGGGGAATAAGGACAATAAAAGGTGTGTCTTTTGTCCCACAGTCCACTGATTGTGGGACAAAGCTGAGAGTAAATATCATATAAAGTTGTTAGAGAGACCAACAGCAAAGAATGTAATAACAGGTCAAAGATAAAATGACATTGCCCTGGAAGACTTCATGGTTCAAGAACTTTCTAAAACATATACCTGTGTTTAATAGTCCTTGACAGATTTTGTTTTCTTGACTATGTACTGGATAAAATTGTTCTTGTTCATGGAAGGATTTAAAATTTCTCAGCAAAACAGTGTCTTAACAGAAAGGCTTAGGGTACTTAATTTTTCTTTGAAGGGTTATTTATGTATTTTACAATAATTTTCCACTGGATGAAGCAAAGTAGAAGCCCAGGAGGATGTGGATGCTCTTCACTTAGGTGAACACTCAGATAGACAATCATACTCTCTTCAGTGCTCTTGTCTCCGGAATGTCTAGCAATTTTCTTCAGAGTAACTTGAGAGAAAGAACAGGAAATGTTTGCTCTAGGTATAACAGTGCTTTATTATGATGCAATTATGGATGCTTGGCTTGAACCTGTCAGCCTATGGTCCTTGAATCTATCTTTAACAGTGTGAATTAGTGTTTTGATGAGTATGAATATGCACATATATATGCATATATATATGTAAAACATAGGTACACTTTAATCTCAGATATCTATAAATTTGAAAAAGATCAAGCAACCTTACTAAATCTTATTATAAATTATTTTTCTTACCATATTTCCCAGGTCAAATCCAGGCCTCTTTCTCACTTTTTCATAGTTTGTCTCAGTTTCGTGGCCAGTCATTTAACAGTGTACAAATTAGATCCAAACTGAGAGTCCTGGCAGTTGTCAAAGTTAGACACAAAGATAGAGCCAGTAGCAACAAACTGAGTGATTTCAACTATTGCTTTTAAGTGTTTTTTTTAACTCATTATAAAAATTTATCAAGGTGGAGAGCACTCAGTTCATATAAAATAAATTCAGTATTGATAAAATTTTAATACACTGTTGGCATTCTAATATTTGCTGTCATACATTGAAATTGTGTTAAAAACAATGGTACAATTTTCTCCACTCCAAAAAGAGTATATCATCTGATACACTAGAGATGTTGCAAACCCTTGATCCTTTTGTTCCCTTCAAACCCAGTTACAAAGAAAATAAACTTTCTAGGAAACGGAAGCATTGGTAAAATGTTAATCTATTTTAAACCTCAGGCTATTTGAAAAATCACAGATATACCACGTGTCTTCAGAGCTAAGAATGAAACTAGAACAGTACTGAAAATCTGATTTTGTGCACTGCCAGCAAAAACAGTAGAAAACACAAAAGTGCATACTAGCTGTAAAGGATAATGTTGTGTTGTTTTCTTACATTCAGCCCAATACTTTCATAAATGAAACATGCTTATTTCATCAGCAGGAAATTTTTCATCTTTTTATGACTAATAAATACAGGAAAAAAACGTGGTAATTAGAATTTGCAAATATAAACTTGATAGATGCATATGCATAGAAATATATGTGCATATATGTATGAAGAAATACTCAGGTGACATATTACTGTGAGAACTCTTGCAACATTAAAGGTTTCTATTAATGTCAGTGTAGTGCTTGTGGTCAAACATAGGAACAGATTACTAGGGAGGCTGTGAAGTTTTCTGTGCAGATATCCAGATCCTGCCTGGACAAGACCATGATTGAACTCATCTGGCAGGTTTTGAGTGGGGAGTAGGAGTAGATTATCTGCAGGGGTAAATTACAACCCAAATATTCTATGATGCTACTGTTCATTAAAATGATCACTGAAATGAGGTTGTTAACATTTTTCAAGATAAATTAAAAAATACATTTTCCTGAATCTTTTTCTTACAGAAATGATGGAAATGTTTGCCTAGAAGGATGTTTCATGTTTTTAGTCAAATGCCAAACCACAGTACTGCTGGGTGAAAGTGTAAATAGAATCTCTTATATTTTCCTTATTTTCATGTTCCATTTTATTTACTGCATGATAATTTTCTTTTCTTGAGAGCCACAGTGTCTCTTTGAAAATTAACTTCTTTGATAAGACTGGCTGTAAGGAAAGATAAAACAAGAACACAGACCTAGGGAGACACTGGTAACTAATAATGCAGAAATGAGGAATTGTGGAGTGTTTCTTTCCTCATCCCCCTAAGAAAATGTTGATTTCAGCTGAAAATAATAATTTTAATTAATACAAAATTCAAATTCTTAGGTAATACAAACCAAAAGCCTCAAAGAGTTCAAGTTAATTTTCTCTTTAATTAGATTTTTTTTGGTCAGTCCCTTATTATTGTTACCCAGTGTTCCTGAATGTATTCTTTTATATTACATCAAAAAGGAGAGTATACTGGAGCATGCATTTTATTTCATAAAATTATATTATTACTAATCTTTTGCCCCACAGCTCTATAAATGTAATTTTCTTCTTTCTTTTCCAGATCTCTTTCTGTCAGGGGAGTATTTTTCCTTTGGCTGATAATTAAGAGTAAAATCTTTCATCTTTCTTCTTGGGTAGCAATGAGATGCAGCTCCACAGTTGCCTTCCAAGAGCAAACTAGCAGTCCTGTCATTTAATATTTTTCCCCTAGCTGAGACATTTTCACAATGACTTTAATACATTTCTAATATTGATCTTACAGAAATGCTGCCTTGATGTCTTATCTCTTTGGACAGTATTAACCAAAGTTCCTAATTTTTGGAGGGGGAATGAACAAAGATATGATCTAAAAAAATCAAAGAAAAAGACCCCACCTAATTTTGTATCAGCCTTAATGTATCACTTCAATCCATTTAGTCACTGTGATCACTTTTTTCTCATGTTCATGGAAATTATGACATTGTTAATAACATTTTTAATTGAGTAGTTCTGTGCCAGGTAGTATGTAGTGATAACCAAGTCCAACGTGTTTTTAAACTTTCAAAATCAAATCAACATGTTGTGTCACAGTAAATCAGGAAATTACATTCAAAACACATCTTTGGTTCTCGGCCAAAGGTGGTGATTTGGGGAGAATAAGTATTTTCAAACTATTTCAGTGGTTTTGGACTACAGAAACTCCAATTTCTGAATAAAAAATAGCATATCTTGAAAGGAAATTTATAGTATCAGATAATTTTTTTGAAATAGCCTTACTTAGGGGAAAGAAAAAAAGAATAATTATCAGGGAAGTGGTACGTATGAAGCATCAGACATAGAGCTAAGCAAAGTCATCCTAATTTTTACCATGCTTGAAACCTGATGATTACTTTTTAACAAAGCATAAATGTGGCAAACGAGATGGACAAGCTCAGCTCAGATTAATGGTGCACTAAAACTTGTTAAATTATTTCTGTCTTGTCATGACACAGGAGTGCAGAGCCAGAAAAAAAGAACACCTTCATGGCTCTTTTTTTTCGTTTTAGACTCTTTGAGCACCAAGCCCTGTTGCTATCAGATGTGTCTGGGTACTTAATGTCAGACTGGACACACTTGGGCTTCACCTCACTCTTGCCCAGCTGCCTAGGCTTTTCTGTGACAGCATCAAATCTCCCTGTGTTAAAGACATTTGGAAGCATTTTCATTGATTTCAATGATTCTGTGGTGACAAATTGAAGAAATTTGATGTAAAAACGAATAAAAATCAGTAATACAAGAAATTAGTACTTCCTTTAATTAGTACTTCCTTTACTTCCCATTAACAGAGATGTAGTTTGGTTTGCCTTAAATTGTTAATTGAAGAATATAGCAGATGTCAAAAAGGGGCTACTAAAATAAATATCCACACTAAGATTTTTCCAGAGATTAAAAATACCCCAAAATTCTGTAAATACATATTGCTTAATCTGTCTTCACACTGCTCTTAGGCAAAGCTAAGAAAAAACTCATTTATAAGAGTTACTGTGTTTCTATCACCAAGCCCAACTCTTAATTTGTAACATTTTTTTTCACCAAGGAACAAGTACGTGAACATGAAATATTTAATTTCACTCTCTAAAAGAAATGTGTAAAAAAAAGTAAAAAAACCCTACAAATCAATATCACACTTATCCTATTCTCAGTTTCTGAAAAGACCTTTATTACTGGAAATCAATTACATCTGAAATACAACGATTTGATTCTGTTACATTCTAAACAATTTGTATTTTTTGTAAGTTGGAGGAACTTCTAAAGTTTGGGAAATTTAGGTCAGTTGAATACTTAAATAGGAATTATTTTCCCTGATTTTAATCAAAATGTTTTGATCTATAAAACTAGGTTGAACTATCACAAAAACTGCTTATGGGAGAATTTATATTGCTTCTATTTCTGTTTTGCTAGAAAAGTTACAATAACAGGCACAGAGAGCAAGTGCAGAATTTTTGTTTGATGGAAGAGAGGAGATAGAATACTGTCATGCCTGTAAATTAATTTCTTATTCTATGTGTGTTTCCCATTAAAATTGCTTTCCTCTATATTCATAAGGTCTTCAACTAAAGCCACACATCCTCTTGGATAAAATAGTTACCTTGTCATAGAAATATCTGTGGATCCCATACAGCTGTGTAGAGGACACACAATGGACCATGTCCAGGAAATGATGGTACTAATTGTCATGACATATACCAAAGCAAATTCTAACTTTTAACACAATTGTGTTAGAGAATTTCCTGCAAGGACAGAAGTGAAAACCTTATTCTTATTTGGCTCTAGTATAGCATTATTCTTTTCTCCCATCCTGTGAAAAAAGCTAAATATCCAGAAGGTAACAAGACTCCTAATGAAATGTGTCATTTTCTCTGCTGCAAAAATCCTAGTCCTAGAAAACAATTTAAACGAGATTATTTATCAGATTGGCTTCTGAATACAGGAGAAAAGTAGAGCAGCTGTCTGTTGTGGAAAAGCTATGCTATTTTCAAATCATGTTTTCGTGTGATCACGTGGATCAGAAGGTGCTTGATCTGGCTAAAATGCTTTAAGTGAGGATTGCAATGATTTTCCAGAAATAATGGTAATAATGTTATCTCCATTATATAGCACTATTCACGTCAATCTATTTCAGACAGTTTTACAGCTAAATGTACACAGCACTACTGAAATGTGAGGTGGAAATCTCAGCTATTCGATATGTAACACAACGGTGGAAACTCAGAATGTTTCAGCTGAAGGACTTTTCAGAGTTCAGGAAAAAAATTTAAGAAAAAGACAGTATTAAAACAGACCAAATCAGTCTCTGGATTTAGAGACTGTTCTGAAAGAACTACTCATAATAAGGACATTCACCTCAGGCTAACAGGTTAAGAAGGACCTGCCCTGGGTCATGTTGTTAACTCTTGTAGTCTGTGACTCCTGATATTTTGGACCCTAAATAATGCCATGAAAAATCACTAATGGTTTGACAGAGCAGAGCATTATAAGCAATTTTCTACCAATGGCCCAGCTTTTTTATAGTTACTGTATATATTTATGCAGTTCTGAATGTAATAGCTGAAATGATCTGTAATCAGCTTGCATTTTAAACTCCTGGCTGCTTTTCTCCTGTCACACAGAAACATTACTTCTGTGAATAAAATTAAAGCAAAAGTTATTTTAAAATGAAGGAGTTTTTTGTGGGACATCTGAGGAAACAAGCAACAAACCGTGCAGTACACACCCTTGAATGTGTTTTTTGTCAGTAAGTTTGTTACCTTATCAGCAGAAAGATAATTCCATTAAGACAGTGAAGCTTATCCTGTGAAAGTAATCTTAGATTTGGTACAATTGATAATACAGTATTAGAACCACAGAATCATAACACTAATTTGACCCTGTGATGTAGTTTTAACTATGTCAGACTCAGCTCAATTTAAGCTGGCTCCACACCTAAAGGATGGTTCTTCATATTTCCAGAAATGCTGGAGCTCAAACATAGATACCTGGCAAATGCGAAGACAGAGTTCAGAAAAATTATTTGTCCTTGAAGGACATTTTCCAGAAACCTTACGAATGGACAAGCCTCTCCAGTGAAAACTTATCAGTACAGTGCTGCAGCAAGGAATGGTGTCCTGATTGGAGCCTGGCAGGACCCTGTTGTGGTGATATTTGCGCTAATTTTGCAAATTGTGTTCTACTTCCCTAGATAACAGAGAGCTGATTACAATCTATCAAATAGTATTTATGATATTTCTGTCTCAAATCTGGAAGTCCCTTGTGCTTTCAGATAGAGAGAAAGTGCATCTTAGTGAGTTATTCTCCATTTCCCCCTCCAAGTTCAGTTGTTCTATGCTGAAAACAATGAAATACTTCAGAAAGATACTAGACAATTAGAAATGAATGAGTATTTCAGAATTACAGCAGCTCATATTCTGTTATCCTAAATTAGCACTTTAAACTGCTTGATTTTGCCCTACTGATATTGATTAAACTCACCATGTGCTCATATATAAAAAATAAGGGATTTTTTTTAAAGAACTCATCTAGCTTTAATTACAACCTGCTGTGTATTACACAGAAAATACTGTTCCAAAGTATTGCTTTCAGTTCACATTTGATATATTCAAATGAATTAATGGCTATAATTTTAAATGACTAACAAAGAAACAAAGATAGCTGAATTGGATAGTTTAAATTACTGTATGACCAGGTACTAGAGAACGAGATAATTAGTGTCTTGCATGGCATATCCAGTCCTAATTTTGCAAATCATCTTAATTCACGTACAGTATGTTGACTTAGTAGAATGAAAAATTAGATTATTTTTTTTCTTTTCCTTTGTATAACTTGTTCTCTTTAAATTAAATTCTTCCAGGAATGAATTTAAACATGAAATTTAAACCCATTTACTTCGGAGCTTTAATTTTAAAAGGCGATTAAGTAAAACTACATTCCAGAATTAGGGCTCACTTCAGTCTAATCTTTCTCTCAGAATCAGTGAGGAACTCTATTTCTACTATTGATGGTGTATAACAAAAGGCAGTGCAAAGACCAGCTAGATCTTTTTGAAACCTTAACTAATAAAGCTAAGTTAGTCTTGTTATTAAATTATGGTCATGAGAACTGGTTTGAGACCTCTACCCAACCCTGATTTTGCCAATCACATGTGGGAAAGTTTTGTGGTTCACTCTCTGATTAGGTGACTAAAAACTGTGACCTCCCTGTATTCTCCCAATGATAACCAAAACCAAATCAAAGCTAAAATATTGTCTGAAGTATATCTTGAAAATTTGCAAAAAAAATGAAAAAGTAGTTATTTTTGAAAATATTAAATTGTATCCATTTCCTACCAGTAAACCAATAAACCAATAAAAAATCCCTGACATTCAGGAGAATAAGAAATAGAAACCCCCTGCACCCTCAAAAAAACCCTGAACAAAACAAACCCCAAAAAAATAAACCAACAAGCATATGAACAAAAGAAATAAGCCCCAACCACAAAAGAAAACAAAACAAAAACAAATTAAAAAATAGGGATAAATTGAAGCAAATTACTTAAACTGTCTGACATCTCCCTTTAGAGACCAAGTGCTTATATCTAGGCTTTGTAAAATTAAATTAAACATGTCAAGCAAGCAATACGGGTCTTGGTCAAAGTTAATATAGAGAAAATCACTATATAAAGTCAATTATACAGTCTCCTGTATGATGACAAAGAATAGAGAAGAACTCAGATAAATATCAAACCAAAAGAGGAGATTAAAAGGTAAAGAGAGAGACATAAAAATGTAAACAAATAGATTTATCAAAGAGAAACTCATGAATCAGCTACTTTAGGGAGAGTCGGAACATGCTGATGCGTGAGAGGTTAAAACTCAAAATGTAATATGCACACAAAGCAGATTTTTCATTAAAAAGATAGCAGTAATAAAAGAGTGACTTTTAAGCAAGGGGAAGTAAAAGAGGCCATATTATCTCACAATTAAAAGCAATTAACTTGGCATGCAAATAAGCCTTACTATTTTTGCTTACCTAAAAACATTTTAGATATTCGATTCTCAAAAGTAATTAAAAGACAAAAACTCTCTATAAATGACATGTTGCTCTCAGGTTATATTTTAGATAAAGAAGTAATAAAAACCAAATAAATCTACATGCCATCAACCAGTCTGTAACAAAGGTAAATCTCCAGGATATCCCCTTTGAATTTTCTAGGATGTGTAAAAAGTCCTCTGGGGAGACCTTTAATTCTGTTACACTCTGTTACAAAGACCTGATCTTATGATGATGTTACTTGGTCAATCACCTGTGAATCATAAATAACAAATAGAAGACACTAGAATCCAAATTAAATTCTACATTGTCTGTCTTAGATACAGTCCAAAGTAGATTCACAAAGGATGAAACAGTTTGTAATACTCACAAGATTTGCTCATGGTGCCAGATGAAAAATAATTAATTTTATATGCTTTCATTAAATTTAAGCACACTTGTGCTAGAATAGGGCAGAACTTCCTGTTTTAAGTCCTATCCCATATAGAACTCGCATTTCCTGCTCCCTTCCAGGTACTTAAATGGTGTATTTGCCTTTATTTATGGCTAAAAACAGCTACTTAAATCAATAGTGTTGAATCTCTCTCGTCTGAATTGCAGAGAAGCATGTCCATCATCTCTTTTCCTTTTGGCAGGGACCACAAAACATTTTGTAAAGAGGATAGAACCCCGTGAATCTATCACAGGGATCCTACATGGAAGAATACAGCAGAGAAAAAGATTATAGAGTGATGATGTTGTGTTATTTTTATCTAACCTGAACAGTTGCTTAAAACAAATACATAAAGCAATCTGTGAATTTAGGAAAGTGTCTGGCTACATAGTAAATAATGCCTGATAGAAAGTGCCAGTAAATCTGCCTTACTCAAAGAAGTTATTTCACCAGAGAACACTTGGATTTGATAACTTATTCAAGAATTAAAATTGCATGAATTCAGCAAAACGGAAATACCGAAACAGTGATATATTAAATAAACAAACAACATCTGAAGTGCCAAGGAGAAATGCTATTCCTTAGCATGTTTTTGTCTGTGGAGGAACCAATCATTTTTAAGTGAAGATTTCATCAAGTTATCCTTTCAATTTTAATTTAATTTAATAATCCACTCATATAGAGCTTTAATAGGTCAGAGGTATCCATGTAAAATCAAAACAGATTAGGAAGAACAAAGTTCATATGAGAAACAAGGCAGTTATTTGCCTAAAATGCTACATTCTGTCATCCAAAGAGAAAGATCAATGTGTAAGAGGAATCTACATCTGTAGAAGAGAAACCTACATTTGAAAAAAAGCAGCACATCACCTAGACCATCCCTAGAAGAAATGTGGTCATAGAAAGAAATTACCTCAGAGACGTCCTTTTCACCTTTAGATTTGTCCCATTTTAAGAACAAAACACAAATGGTTTTGGTAGACATCACTGAAATCGTTATTTCACTCTCTTTTTTCACATAGGTTAGCACAAAGCTTTCTGTACTAATTTTAATTTGAACTAGATTGAGTATTGAGCAAGTAAACCACATGGACCTTATAATCATCAGCGAAATTATCAGAAGTCTGGATAAGTTATACAAATGGCTAATTGTCCTGTTGAATATATACACTTTACTCTTAACCTGAACTTATCTACACTTCTGCTCTGGCCACTGGACATAAAACTTCAGCAGCAAGACACACTGGGCAAATGCAAAGAAAACTCAGGCTCACTTAAGACTCTTCAGTTTTTATACCCAAAGATATCATCTGACATACTACAGGTATTCCTTTTGCTAGATATATCACACTATTCCTTATGCTAGCCATATTCATGCATTTAATACATACGTAGAACATTTCTTTGTGTGGAAACACATTAAGTAAATGATAGTTCAGTGGCTCCTGTGTTTCTATCATTTTTCATTGCACTGAGGATGAAGTGTCCTGTTGGAAGCATCATATTTGTTCAACATGGATGAGTGCCTAAATGTACTTTTTCTACATCTGGTGGTGGTGAATAAAGTCAGAAAATCAAATATTTTTTCCATAAGCTATAGGTAGGAGACTTCAGTTCTAATGCCTACGTCACCACTGCTGTTTGCAGAATTCAAATGCTGCTTATGAGAATGAATAGTTCTAGAGCAATGTATAGGAGTACTGTGTTAATGCCTGGGTATGTTTGGCATAGGATCTTTCAGCATATGCCTTTACTTCACAAGATTTGATTTTTTTCTGAAAGGAATCTGATTTAGAATATTGTGGGACTCATACCTTCAGGAAATTGAATTCTTTCAAAGACTCCTCATTCTTCCAAGAAAGAAACATCATCTTTTAATTCCAGGTTGTTGGGTTTTTTTAATTAAATTAAAGTCATTACATTCAAAGCTGCTTTTAATAAAACAAGATGTTTAAGAAATCAAATTCAGTTTCAAAACTATTTAATAAAATATTTCAGTGTGTACATCAGACAAAATCATAGAAATATTTTTCCTTAAGTGGGATAATTTTCTTCCTATGTCTGTTTTATATTGTCTTCATCCTTTTGAATTTCTTGTAGAATCTTGCATTAAATGAAAAGAAGATATTTCAAGACTTTTCTCTTTCTAGGCACCTCTTTTTCTTTTTTTTTCAGATGGGCACTAGGTAGGGGTTTTTATGAATTTTCTTCAGATTTTTGAAAAATTAATATTAAATGACTACATTTTCTCTTCAGATCATATTTTTTTTCCTGAAAAGAAAATTATGTTTAATTAAAAAAAAATAATCTGTTACTAATTTAACAGTCTTTTCACTGTTCTCCACCCAGGAGATTTCTTTCTGGAATTACAAGTATTATGCTTTTAGTAAATATTTACTAGACCTTCTCTCTGCTCTAATATTCCATCATAGCCTTGTAAAATGCTCCTCTTTGCTCTTTTTTTGATGAAGAAAATTTTAATGAATTATTAGCTGCAACATTTTGATTCCTCTGTAATTAATGGATATTGTTATGATTGAGATTGTCTCTGACTTTGAAGACTTGAAAATATGTGTATTTTAGCTCTTTTTCTTTGTTTTATTAGATAATATTCATTGACACTTTTTTCAGCTTGGTTTTTATCCAGAATGATCTTTCACTGCTGAGATTATCAAGGATGTTCTACAATACCAACTTAACATTTCTTTAGAAGTTCCAAGAATGCCCTGTTCAGCCCAATTTAATATTATCTAACACGTTAAATTTTAACAACTTCTGAGATGTGTGATGTGTTCATAGGTCTCTTACTATTGCTTTGAACATGAAATTCTGCTGTTATTCTGGTCTTTTTTTGGATAGCACATGCTAGAAGTTGGATCTGAAGCAGTTGTGCTTCCGTGAATCTACCTCTAATAGTGATTTCCTTTTTTGCATTGCACTGGATACAAAGTAATTTACAGATGAGAAGAATTTGAAGAAACTAACTAACCTCTCTCCTACAAGAAGTGACTTTCTGGCTGAGAAACTAGCAGCTGATCACTTAAGACTTTCTTTTATACTTTTAAAGAGTGATCGGATCAGCAATAGGAGAGGAATTCTTCACTATTATATGAGTATTGTCCAGCTTTTAACAGTCAAAATTATCAACTATCCCTAAAGACAAAAAAAAATAAGCTTGAAGTGATTTTTTTTGGCACTGTACTTCAAGCATATAGCACAGCAATCTCAGTTCAGGAGGAGGGATGCTCACAAAGGCTGCCTGTGGTCTCCTGGTGTCTCTGGGCTGGTTAGTGGACCAGAACAGCTCTGGCTGAAAATTGATTAATTCATGTCTCAATCCAATCTTTTCAGTTGAAGATTAGTGAGACTGACCTCCATATTCAGGCTATTCAGGTGAACACTAACATCTCCTTTTTTTTGTCTTTCTGAGTTTTCCTCTGGCTAAACCTGAGGCTCTTGGATTGTTTTATGGCACTCAAATATTTTCATTAAGAATTATGGGGACGGTAGAAACCATGTGAGCCTCATACCTCATTGTAAATCAAGTTATAGTAGGACCAGGTGTTGCAAAATGGTAAGTGAATGCCTGTTAGTCAGGAAATACAATAATGTGAGGTTGCTTAAGGTGTTGCCCTGTCATGTTAGCATGACAAACCAGTTGTAGAATGTTTCTGCTTGAACTGCACTGAGGTATGATGCTACATTTTTCACACAACAGTCACTATGCAGTACTGCGTGACGTTGCACTGTGCCCACACACTTGAATAAGTCTTAATCTTTCACATCCTTTCACTGTAAGTGCTCTTGTTCTGATAATCCATATGGAGATCCTGGGGGTGGAAAATACCTTTCAGAAACTACCAATGATGGACAGTCTTTTGTATACTTTCTTTCAACAGTGTTTAGAAGCAATAGGCAGTTGATTTTGTATGGACAGATGTAGCAATTAATCATTAATTGATCCCTTTATAAAAGAGATATGGTTTAGAAGGTTTCTTTTAAAAATCTTCTCAACAAGATGTTAGACTTCCAAAGTTAGCACAGAAATATGACAATTCTGCCATCTTGTCACAAAGAGAGACCCTTTGACTTTGCCAGAAATAAAATGATAGGTTAAATTTTCTGTGTAATTTTCAGTCTTTTTATTAGAAAATATTTATCTCTCAACTTCTTTTGATATTCAGCACTTGTAAACTTATTTGTAACTTTGAGATGTGTTTTGAGCTAATACCATGACAGCTATTTCTAGTAATGGAAAACATTTCTGGTAAGTGACAACCATTTAGAACCAAATGCATACAGTAGATTACTGAATCAAGAAGTGTGTTTTCAGCTTCTAAGTTTCTCCACTTGTGAATTTTATCTAGCAGCTTGACAGAATTTGAGTTGTAGGCACTATGTGATGAAGTTATGATTCCAGAATACCTACATAGAATAATGTAAGTAATGTGCCAAAACCTAAAAAGATCTTTGGCAAGGGACAGTAAATAAGAGTGATCATGTTAAATGAGTCATTTCCGGCAGCAGCAGACACGTCTGTACTCACCAAACATGAGGCAGAAAAGAAAGCCCCATCAACCATTATGCAAGTTGCTATTAATCATAGTTTAAGATTACCAGGGATTTTATATCATGTGTATTGTTGCACTTCTCTGCCTAATATCAAGTCAAAGTGTAATTTCACATTGCTTGTTGGAATACTAGATTTTTTTCTCTCTTCCTTTTTCATCATTAGGAATAAATATCAAGAGGATTTAATTGTTATGTTGGTGCAACTGATTTTGAACTTTCTGTATAAAGCCATAGCCAGAACAGAGTTATCTAAAACTTTAGTAAGAGCCATTCTCAAGGATTCCCTAGACCTCCAGAGAATATTTCAAGGAAAATTAACCTAAATTGACACTTTAATTTAACAGATATGATCTATAAATTAGAAATAATTGAAGAATATGATTTTCAATGAAGCAGCCTTGTTCCAACTCTTATGAAGTGCTGCAGTGTCTTGGTCAAGTTTCTTAGAATATATTCTTGAAATTTTATGCTTTAATTAGTCAGGAAAACTACATTAATACACAACTTTGATAATCTTGTCATCATGAATGATATTTTTTCTATAAACATTAATGCAATGTGGGTAAAAAAAATTAGGTATTTTGAGTCACAAAGTAAGTATTGATCTTGCAGAAGATAAATTATTGGTAGCTGCTATTCTCCTTTGTATTTGTTATAAAATATTCTAAGCTTGGCTAAGAGGAAGAAAACAGAAAAGCTTTGGCAAAGTACAGTTACTAAGCAGATATCTATGCTGATGATTTCCATGAAAAAGACCAGTGCCAGAAACTAGAAAAAGGTTATTCCAGTTTGCAGCCAGCTTTGGGATGTGATTCCTTTGGTCTGGTACTAATCACAGTAACACATTAAACCTAGTGCTCTGAAGATACCACACAAAGTACAGTCAAAATGGTAGTGGATTTAGTGACATTCAAATTCAGTTAATTTCTGTGCAATGCCAGCTTTGAACTGATTGTGAGAGAATCAAAATATTCTCAGAGGAGGAACAAGGATCTCAATTCTTCATCAAGAAAGGTTTTTATCCTTGAAATAAAAGCATTTTTTAGTATAAAAAATAAAAAGCATTTTTTTAGCATCAGCCAGCTGATCAGAGGGAGAAGGGGAATTTTTTTTTGCCTCACATTTCTTTCTACACTATGAGAAAAGATGTCTGAGGCAACCGTAAGGCATCAAATCAACTAAAATTATCTGCAGATCACTCTTAAAAAATAAAGTCCCTGAGGAAGGTAAGCTGAAGGCTCTCACAACACATCTTCTCTTAAGAAAACAGCATGTCTAAAAATTAGAATGCACCTGAAGGAATGAAACATATATTTTGATTGGGTTCCTAATTTGCCTGTCTGAAAACTGTACAGATGTGTGTTATATGATGCTTTGTGATTTTAGCATGTGTGTAGGTATGTTAAACAAAGGAATGAATCCTTTCCTGCTTCAAAGTTACTTCTCTTGTAATTTGCTTTCTGGTGTTTCAGATAATTAAAGAACTATTCAGAACTATTTCAAATAGTTAAAAATGTTCCTGAGTTGGTTTCCAGGTGACACACAACATTTTATTTCCCATTTGTTATATCTTGAAACTACTACTTCTTTAGGGCCATAATTTCCTGGTTTCTTTCATATCAATAACTTCACTTACAAAGAAACTGAATTTAGTCTATACGGAATTTTCCATTAGTGTGAGATTTTTACAGATAGTTCCCTCCATTATGCACCATAATGCCCTTAGGGGGTACTTGGAACCAAGTTCATGCCCACAAAAAATGTGCTAAATAGGGATAGCACAGAAGAAGGAAGGAATGCAGACAGAACTTTCTCCTTTTCTATTCCTAGTATGAGGGTACTGAAGAAATGGGTGTAGTGATACAATGATAGTGTATATTTCTGAAATAGTCCATATTTATGACATAATTAAAAAAACAAAAAAGAATATATTTGAGTGTTGTTTTTCCTGGTTGTTACTACTAAAGATCATATCCTTCATGGCAAGATTTAATAATAACTTTCAAAATTTGTGGGGATAGTTGGAAAAAATTATTTAGGTCAAATCTTAGTGCAGTTTGTAGACTCAGAAACTGGTCCAACAGCTTATCGTTCAAAAATTGTCTTCTGCACAGACTCATAGCCAATGCACTGCATCAACAGACAAAGAGACTCTTTTAGAAAGACATTTTCTCCCTTAGGAAAAAAAATGTAAATATTATGAAAAGGGGAAACTTTAAAGTTACTAGTTCTACTGTTTCCCACAATGAAAAAAACTTCCTATGAGGTGGGCACAGAACAAACCAAAGTAATGAGTTACTGAGTCAAAATGTTTTGAGACAGAGTCTGTTGTGAAAAATTAGGCAAACTCAGTTCCTGTGTAAATGAATGATGCGATGAGTGAAAACAAAGTAGACATGCTATAACATTTTAAAGAATTAAAGAACAGACTACATAGAAATTGGAGACAACATAGTCTCTGGAATTTGCTGAAGTTGGGGTTCCAACCATCTTGCAGACTTTAGAAGAGATAAAGTCAGTGTCGAATTCTTGATAGCATATCAAAAGATACTCTCAAATTAGTAACAGTAATCTTAATAAAAATAATTCAGACATAAGTTTTTCCTGAGAAGCCAAGAACAACACATGAGAAGGTGCCATATATTTCCTTGACTCTGACCAAATCTGATCACAGCAACTAAAGAAATAAAATCAGTAAATGTTCAAGGGCGTGGGTTGTTAGAGCGGCCTAAGCATCAAATAGGATTCCTGGAACATTTGCAGCTGAATCCACTCACAGGTCTTCACCTTCCCATGAGAAGCTCCCACATGTATAAAAGAGGCTTACTGAATGTGTGACAAGAGCTGGATTTTTTATTTTGAAGTCTACTATAGTAACCTGAACTGGTAGCTGATTTTCCTTATTGTTGGGGTTGCTTCAACAGCAGAAGAAGAAACCTCAAGAGCGTGGGAAAGAAAGCTCACTCCCAAGATCCCTCAGTTGTTCTATGTAAGTTGTTGCTAGAAAATTCTCAGTTCTCCCTGTTACCATTGGTTACTTTTTATTGCAAGAATTATAATATTCCTAATCACTCTCTCCCATTGGACTGTTCCCTCAGACCTCCACCCTAGCAACTCCTATACCTAAATGTATAAATAGCCCTGTCCTAGCCTGGACCCTGCTGTTTTTGGGTTCATTCCTGGCACTGTTCACGCCATCCTGTTTGTTGTTTTTCCTTTATTAAAGTTCTGTTTCCAAATAATCACATCAGAGTCGTCTCTCTCCCTAAAGTCACCAGAGACTGATTCCCAAGGAAGCTGCTGGTTGGACTGTCCAGGCTGGGGGACTTCACCTTATTATGCTAGGCTAACTACCTTTGCTCTTCCCTTGCAAAGGAGGCAGAGCCAGCACTAGGTGGCAGGGCCTTCTATGGCTCTTCCCAGGTTTGCTGGCTCCACTACTCCAAAGCCAAAGGAGTAATCACACTCTCAGTGTAATTAAAAACAGTGGTTCTCCCCACACCTGTCCTCTGATTCAAAATCAGATAAGTTTCACTGGCTAATATGTTCATAAAAGCAGATGATCCCAGACTTGTATATCAGAATTCAAATGTTCAGACATGAAAACTGTTTTGGGTTTTTTCTTGTGATTGAGGAGAAATTTGATGTTTTTGATGAAGTTCAGCTGTTTAACCAACTTTCCTTCCCTCTGGGGTCAAGCAAATTATACTTTCATCTTTATATGGTTCACCAATCCTTATAATATTTTCTTTCTTACTAAGGTCTAGAAAATTATTCTTAGTCAATAATTGCCAAATAAACTGCAGTCCAGAGCAGAGAAAGCTTATTGGCTGCTTCTTCAAAGCTAAAAATGCTGTACTTCATTTTTAAAATTAGACAAGCTGTTCAGTAACAGACGGATTTTCCATCCTTCTGTCTATTGACCTACTGATCTAACGAGTAATCAATCAACTGATCCATCTTTAAACATATGGGGTAATACCTTGTCTATCCATGGATCTATAAGTCTGTTTCTGTCTTGTTCCACCAAAATGAAGTAATTTCTTCCTAAATGTGTTTCACATTAACATTGTTCTTTTCTTGACTTTATTGAAAGTAGTTCTGTGCTGTTTCATCAGTTGTGCAGTAATTTGTTATGATAGAGTCATACAGGCAAAAAATCAGAAAAACATAAAGAATGTGGTACAACTGCAACACAAATTGAAAAGACATTCTTGTTCTGTAATCTATTTCCAAACTGGCAGTTTATCAGAAACTTTCTCTAAAAAAAGAACCGCTCAGTTAGCAAGCCTGGAATAAACTCTTACTCAAAACTGAGAGGTCTGACCCAGCTGTTGGCATTATTCATATGAAATATTTCACTGGAATAATTAAAAAATACTTTAATGTTTTGTTTCAAGTATAGTTGAATGCAAATACTGCAGGCCAAGCTCCTTCTTTCAAAATAAATGAGCAGTTGCAGAACAATAAAAACAGTTGAGGCATTTACAAGATGCCAAGGCGGGTTTCTAAACCACATTCCAAGCATTTTAAATGCCTTTTGATTGTTACCACAAATCCACCGATTGTTGTGAAAAGGGTATGTGTCATCAAGCCACAGGCAAGGCCTTGAATACATCTGGCTCAATGTTTGTAGCATTGATGTTAAAATACCACTCAGTCACAGTTATGCAGCAACTATTCCCAGTCTCTCATCACCATCCTCCATCCTTTTGTAGAAGCATGTCTGAATGTCTGCTAATGGCATAAATTAATTCCAAAGATTAGGAAGAATTCATGCATTCCTCTCTATATAAAACACCTTTATGATTTTAAAGCTACACCACACAGTGAAACTGCATTCTTTCATCATCTTTCTATCTGCTGTGATATCTTAAGGCTCCAAATTCCCCTAGAACTTTTCTGTCGTGGAGCCATGCTGTCTATCCACATTGTAAAATGCTCCTTTATGCCATTCTAAGTACCAGAAGAAAAGCCCAAGTAGTTTAAACTGAAGTATTTCCTGTATAAATTTCTGTCACTCTCCAAACCAATAACAGGGACAATAGAAGGGTTTCTGCAGAAGATCTCTCAGGTAGGATTTCTTTAATACATTTTCCCCCAAATATATTTTCTTCTGCACCTCATAATTTCTTTTGTGTTGGCAGGAAAAAATTTGGGATTTTGGTCAGGCAGAAGCCTGGCCAGAAGACAATCCTCCATAACTAGATTCTGCACAAATGCATTGACTTAACAACTATCTTGCATTTGATCTTCAGTGTACAAAAGCAGAGGACTTGATATTTCCTGTGTTCAACAGCCTCCTTTCAGTTGATCTTGAAAGCCTATCAGTGTATGTGTTTAAAAACACATATCACTAGTCCAGTGCATCGTGGGTTCAAGACTAGTATAACAAGACTAGTACAGACAAAATTCTGTTCAGAATTTCCCAGATCAAAACATACCAGAAATCAGAGAAATCACACTTAATTGTTGTAGGTCTGGTAAAGAAGAAAAGCCCTTGGACTTGTTGAACTTTGTGAGATTCTCATGGGCCAATTTCTCAAAATTGTGCAAGTCCCCCTGGATGGCATCCCCTCACTGTCATTGATAAAGACATCAAAGAACACTAGTTCCAAAAAAATCTCTAAATGACACCACTCTTCACTAGTCTCCCACTGGACAGACCACCACTGACAAAAACTTTCTATGTTCCTCCAGCCAATTCCTTATCCACCACATCCATGTCCACCCTCCAAATCCATGTCTCAGTGTGGAGAGAAAGAAGTTTTGTAGGACCATCAAAGGCCTTACAGAAGCCCTTACAGGTAGATGACATTGTGCAGGCTTCCCCTGTCAACCATTTCAGTCACTTCATCATAAGCCACCTGATTGTTCAGAAGAGCATTTGCATACAGAGATGCCATTTAATGCTTTAGAAATAAAATTAAATATCATAATATGCTTTATGTTCCAATGTGGGTGCAAAAATGGGGAAACAACATCAACTATAGACATTCATCTCTAGATAACAATATTTCTATGGTGAAGATATTGCCTTTATCCAGCAGAAAAGCTTTCTCAATATTACATCAAAGAGGTGAAATTAGACCTCAGGCAGTTGATTCCCTGTCCTCTCTACAGACATCACTTGGCTTTAGGAAGTAATAGACGAAAATCTTTAATTTAAAGTAGTATTGGATGGACTTCAAATGATCTAGTGAGCCTTGATAGTTATCTGTTTCTCTTTGATGGGATGTCTGGAATAATTTCCTGCTTCTGCTGTGATTGAAAGTATTGAGACATTTTCCAGAGTAGTTTCATAACTTTTCACTTCTGATGTTGCTTATAACAAGGAAGATGAGTGTTTGAAAATCAGGGGAACTCCCTCATAAAATGCTCCAGGAATTTTCTGAACTTCCTGGAAGTTCAAAATTTGGCTCAGTCAGCATTAGCAAGGTCTTTAATCACGTCTTCATTTTTTTTAATGTGTCAGATCTTGCTTTTGTTTTATTGACATATAATGAAAGAGCAGGGACCAGAAGAAAAAAACCAAAAAGCTGTCCCATCATTGTCTTAGAAGTTTAGCTTTAGTCTTTTTTCAGTAGCCTCACCTGACAAGACAGAACAAGGGTGTATTATCCACAGTAGAGAAAAGGAGATGGAAGGGTATGGGGTATGATTATTTTTCTATCAGTTTAACCCTATGCCTATGTTGTTTGGGGGAATTCTTTTCCTTTGAAAAATATAGTTACTCTACAGAATGTGCCATTGTGCAATCTGCCATGGAGCTTTCATTGCCTGTATAACACTTGGATATCATTCTAAAGTCTGTGCACTTCAGTGAGGCTGGAAACATAGTGTTATAACCATAAATCATGCTTGTGCTTTCAAAATGCTGCTTTTAAATTAGTATTATTTCTATTATACTTTATTGAGTTCTCGTGTATTTAGGTTAATGGATGCTGCCCAATGCATCCATAGGGTTAGGACAAGATCTAGAATTATATGGGCAATATTCATATAATTGTTCTCAAATCCTTTGCAGGGAATTTGCAAACTGGGATTACTATTGTATTGAATGCTTCAACACATCTATACAACAATAAACAAGCCAAGGAAAATGCAATGAGAACTAGAATCTGATTTTTCACCCAAGTAGTGTAAATGCTATCTATATGACAGCAACAGAATGAAGCAAATAAAATATTAACTCTAGAAAAAACATAAAGAGTCTAGGGAATATACATACTTTTAAAAACTGCAAGTGAATAAAAGTGTCGAAACATATGGCTGGGGCTACATAATACAAAGGAAAATATGTAACAGGCCAAATATTGTTTTCCTGAATTTATATGTTAATGACTTAATTTGAATTTTGAAACTCCAATTTTTTTTTTCTCATTGACGAATTCACACTCAATGAGTTTGTGTCACTGGAAAGGAGAGTACGGTTAAAGAAAGAAATGAAAACTGGATCTCAGAATAGAATAGACTGGAAAGAACAGGACAGAGGGATCAAACACTGCGTGTCTGTATCCAGTAATGGAAGCCAAGAGGACATTTTCAAAAATGCAGTTAATTGTGACATACAAAGGATGAAAGTGACCATCAGTATTTGGTCACCAAACAGATGTTTTGTTGGATAGAAAGTCCTTTAGGATGTCTCTTGTTTTCCTAACTGGCAATATTAGACTGCCATTTCAAAACATAGCCAAGTATAATTATGGCATTTCAAAAGATTGTAAACTAAGATCAAGAAACACTAAAATTATATTTTTCTGGGCAATTTGAATTAATTTCTTTTGTGCATATGCAGGTGTTGACAGTCTTCAATGATATTACAGCCATTACTTTTCAACCTCATTTAGTGCTCAAGATGGCTGTGGGGGTGATTCAGGGTTGAAGATTGGGCTGTCAAGGGACCTACGACCTTGTTCAAGCTGCTTTGTTCATTGTTTACTAAATAAAGTTTTTTTGAAACATTTCCAAGATCAATTCACAATTATTTAAGATTAAATAATTGTGAAATATTTATATATCATAGTCATAAATGTGGTTGAAAACTCACAAGAAAATTAATATTCTGCCTTTGGTGCAACGTTTGAATAATATGCAAGAAGTATGATATTTGGCCATCCAGTGAACAACAAAACAAATTGTGAAATAGCTCTTCATTTAGAAAAAAACCCAATCTATCCTTGCACTTATAGAGGCAGAGTCCCCACGAGGAAAAAATTTATATGATCACTTAATTGAAAACTATTAGAAACAGAGCTTTAATGTACCAGAAAATGCATTAATACTTCTATCTCAGCCATCCACTTTTCTCAACATACGAATGCTTCCCTTTTAATAATAATTTCCCTTTTTAGGCCTTTTTATACATAATTTTGTATTTTGGTCAAAGAAATTTTCCCAGAACCACTTTTATAAGTAAATTCTGTGCTTGTTAAATGTTTTTTTCTGTTCCCAGTGTCAAGATTTTTATTGGCATAAATAGCTACATCAAGATGACTTGTCAATATGTTTTCCTGCTTGCTCACTCTCAGGTTATTGTAATCTGCTGTTTGAACATCCAAATCTCTCCCCTTGCATAACACTGCAAAGTCTTTAGAGAAATAGGGCTTTTTGGTTTACACAAGCTGGGCGTAGTAAAGGAGAAAGAATGACATATGTGAAAAAGAAAAGGAGCATTAATTATTTGGCCACTGAAATTTCTCTGCACAGACAAAAAGTTTGTATGCACAGCTACTGTTTTGATGCAACAAGGACATGACAGGCACTTATGAATCCATTGCTTCAGGCTGCTTGGTCACCATCCATAGAGGTATAATCTCTTCAGTGCTTCTTTGCAACCTGAAGGTAATACAGTTTGAAAGCACATGGACTTAGTAATCCAAAAGTTAATAAGGTTCCAAATGTCTGATGTCTTGCAGAACCTTCCCAGTAAAGTACTTGGTGACCTTGTCTGGAGAGCTCCTTTTGAAAAGGTGTAGGTTAACAAAGCCATGGACAGTCATTGTGTGAAGCCTCTTCAGCAACACAACATGGGTGCAAGCATAAAAGGTGAGAAATTAAAGTCAGCACTTTGACATAATTAGTAAGCTGAAACAGCTGGAGTGCAAATGGCATTTAAACCTTCCTGCAAAAGTCAGGGCCAGACTGAGAACTGGGTCATGAGGTAGGTAGCTAAGGCAGCTACATATCCCTTAGCCACATCATTCACTCCTTCTAAGCCCTTTGAGAGATATTTACAAGATTAGCACAGGACAGTATCAACTAGTAGGGTTCCTACTGGTGAGGCAAATTCAACAAGCAAACTGCTTCACTTATTTTTAACAGTGATGACTTTTCACAAAAAACAGCTGGTTTTGAACCACAGGCCTGGCAGTTAAAGCCTCTCCTCATACGTGTCAGCCTGGTTCCTAGCAGTGTAGGGTATTAGCACAGCAGAATAGCTAGTAGCCATTTCTCAGGTGGCAGCAGGGTCAGGAGCCAGCATTGTGTGAGCATTTGTAATTCTAATGACCACTAAAGATCAGGGTGCTATGCGTGTTGCGTCAAATTTACCTCTGCAATTTACAGCAAGCTAATCAGATAACAATTTTAAAGTTCAAACAGAGAAGGAAATGTTTTCAGCAGATAACACTTTTTTTTTATAGCTATTCTCATGGCAAAACAAAACAAACTCTGGAATTCTTCCAGCTCAGAGGAATGTGAATGACTTCTGAAGATATCTCCAGCAATTATGATGGCTATCATAAAGGCATTAGAGTCATTGTGATAAGTTATATGTTAAGAAAAGTGACTACACCAGCAATTAAAATCCACTCATGACAAAACAAACCAAAGATTGAACTGTGTCATCCTCTGGAAATGAAGAAAGCTTTGACAAGTAGATTCCCATTTTAATTTTAACCTCTTTGCTTCTGTTTAATGATGGTTGCATGATTTAAGACAGACCAGCACATTGCCGGTAGCAATTCATACTCAACACAGACTCTTCAGAAAACTCACATATTGCAGCCTGGCAATTGCATCACAAACCCCTCCCTAGTGTTATGTTTATTTCTCTGACAAAAAAAAAAAAAAAAAAAGTTATATTCCAACCTAGACTGCCTAGACTGTACATACTATCTGAACAGAATAGTACATAGCATAATGTTTGTGGTGAACTCTATATAATCACACTGTACGTGCAACTACAGTATGGAATAGAATAAAGTGTACTCTTACACAAGTTATTGTCAAAACTGCTGATTTTTTATTCAAAACTTTATGTTTAGAGGGAATGCAAAGCCATTAATTCAGGCAGCCAGGTTTGAATTTTCCTCCAGTTTATATCACATGTAAAAGCTGATGTAAGGTATATGTGTGAAAAGTCATTAGTAGTAATAATTAGTTACATAAGTTATGAAGCAAGACATGCTGTTTTGTCTTCATAGCTTTCAAAAGAATTCCGTTCAACATTATCTCAGCGCTATTTGAAAAGTATTGATGTCAATCTGAGCTATCTCTATATCCTTAAAGTATCCTCTGATAGCAAGGGGGTTGCCAAAGGGCACTTGAGGCCATTAAGGGGCGCAGGTTTGGCTTTTGCATTCCAGACAATTTTCCAGAACTGTTAAAAACTGAGTGAGATTACTTTGAAAATACCACTCAAGCATTTCATAGCTCTCACTATCCAAACTGCACTGGCCTAGGATTCTTCAGGATATTGCAAAAGAGCAATCACACACACAGAAGTATTGTGTCATTAGTCATCACCAGTTATGTGAGGTGTGAAGCTGTGGGTGTGTTTAAAAGCAACATTAATATTATAATTCCTCACACTGGGAATACTTCAGAAGGGAAAGTCTGAATGGCTTTTCTCCCCTAAGAATTCATATTATACTCTGTAAACCAGCTATATATATGTAGATCTTTTTTTTTTTTGCTGTTTCCAGAGTTTCTTATATCATGTTCTGCACTTCTATCCTGCTCACAGTACTTCTGGCACACACCAGAAGCAATTTGAAATTGTAAAGGGACCTCCTGGAAGGAATCCTTGTGTACAATCTTGACACTGTTCAGGCTGCTTCCAGTGAAATTATGCAGCTGCACAGGTATGTAGCAGAGACAGATGCTTGGCATGAAATATGTAATTTTACATTTATTTGCTAACAGTGAATGAATAAATATTTCTTACAAAGAACATGAGTATGTGTGCCAAGAGAAATTTTCTCTCTCTGATTATAGTTCTGAGGAAGTATTTTGTTTAAATAAGACAACAAGCAATCATTATTTCATGTTCTAAAAAAGGTTATCAGATCTTGAAGTAAAAATGAGTCCTTTAACAGACCTTGGTTAAAATGTTTCCTACATGTCTCTCAGGTGTACAGGTGTGAGGTAACATCAAGGCAAATTCTTCAATGTTAAATCACTCTCACAGAGAAAGTGGAACATCCCTTCCTTGGAGCTCCTCCAGAAAGCAGAGGGAACACAAATTTTTCAATTTTTTAACTGAAACATTTGATCAGGACTTTAATTTTTGAAAATTTCAGCCTGAACTATAACTTTTACCTAGGAAAAAGACTTCCCCCACCTTTTTGCTCTGCAGGTTGCTCCCATCCCTCATTGGTTGTCTTGCTTTCTTTAAAGTTCTTAATTTTCAAGGGCCAACTTTAGACCAATTTTCCCGTCTAGGGTCTGTTGCAATGTCTCCAGCTCCCTCTTTCCCGGGGAACAAAGCTGGCAAAGCCGAGGGAGGGACAAGCTTGGATACACAAGCAGGAACAAGTACCTACCAACAGAAGGTGTGGAAAGATAGGGAGAGAAATCATTTGGGAGTGCCTTAGGAAGATATTGTTGCCCAATAATGAGCCTTATCCCAATTATCTTTGTAATTACATGCTTGAGGTCAGCTCAAGTTTGTTGAGTACGTGAATAAAACTTCTGCCACATTTTTAAAAATGGTATTTGCATCTGTGACTGGAGAAATTGTGGAACATGGAAGGAGCTGAATTGGTAGTTGGTTACAATTGAAAGTTAAGGTTGATTTGGCTTTTCACAAAATTTAGCACTGACTCATGGAAGCAGAACAATCAGTGTTTAAGTTCTAATTTTGGTATTCACAACAATTGTATATTTGCTTGTAAATATTTAAATTTTCTAGTTCTTGCACTGTTTAGTCAGATAAATTGTGCACTTGGATAAGCAAAATGACCTAAGTTGACCGAAGTAAATGATCAATAGGTTCCAAGGTAGTATACTTTAAAGGTCATGTATCACCATTATCATTATCAGTCCAGTTATTTTCTGAAATAACCTGAAACCAATGCCATATACCAATGTTGAGAATTTCTTAATCTGCTCCTAGAACACTGATGGATACATTTTTTCAGTGATGAAAAAGTTTTGAAGTATTTTATTATTAACCAAGCAGACATAGTTTAATTAAGGTTGGATGATTATTTCAAAATACAGACTGGAATTTGCATGTATTATATATTTTGCTTTATGCATTATCATTGTCAACACAGCATGTTCAAATCTAAGAGACTTCTGTATTAATTTTATATAAAGTTCCTTGCAGAGACTTTGAATTTTAGGTTATATCAGTATCCCAGTATCAAATTTCACTAGTATCCAATTATATTTACATAATAAACAATCTATTAATATACATTGGAGAGTGATGATAATCTGTTCTTATCCATGTCGAGTTATTTGTGGCTAATGAGACCTAAATTAATGAACAAATGCAGCTCTCACCAGCATAGTTCCGAGTAATCCCATTGAGAATAAATTTGCATGATGACAAGCACTGATGTGAAACTGTAGAAAATAAGGATGAACATTCATTCAGCAGAAATCATTTGCATACAACTGTACTGGGAAAACACAGGGACTTTTTTTTCTTATGACAGGCTTTTTATAAGGACAAATATGAAATATTAGCAAAATATATTTTCTAGAAAATGTACAATCTTATTCAGTTTGACATGAGTAAATTAATGGTATATATAGTAGACTACATGTGGCAATTTAGCAGCATGTAGTCTGCTGTCTAATGCTCAACTAACACATTTTATTCTGGTCAATTAATTCACAATTTTGCTGATAAAGTCAATAAAATGATCTGACCTGTTGCTAAATTATCAAGCAGGATTATTCATCATGAATTTTCTGAGTGCTTTTGCATTTGTTTCTCCAGTTTTTGATCAGCCAAATGGAAAGCAAGGACTTCTCTTAGCTATTGAAAAGCTCTTTATGACTCATCTATTAAAAAAAAAAAAAAAGTTATCCAGGATAAAGCCCCCATGACATGATTATATGTAAGGAAAGAGAAAGATTCAGAGGGGCTCTGTACTTTGCATACAGCCCATTGCTGAGAAAAGGATTTAGGAGAGAGTGAGGAAAAAGATTTTGTGGAATTCAGGGATTTTGTGCTTCCTGTTCCCAAAGCGTCACTACTTCCTACAGAGACATAAGTTGTCTCTCTGGTATATGATTATCCTGTGCACTGTAATAAGACTGAGATGACTTGGTCTCAGTGAATCTTGAATTTCTTCACACTATGCTTCAATGAGAGGAGTGGAATGCTGCAATTATGATCATTCCTGGACATTATTATTGCAACAATTATATCTGCTAAAGAAGTCAGTGTTCAAAATGTATACAATCATGATATTGCTGATGAAACAAAGTGTCCAAACATTCTAGAACCCATGATTGCTTACATTTATGAGCTAGCAAATGCCTAACTGCTGACTTTCCTTCAGGGCAGAAGTTTACATACATGTGGGTCTGTATAGTTTAAAAATGGCTATTAATTTTGACTGCCCATTCCCTGCTAAGCAGCTACGTTTCCCTACCCCAGGCTCAGAGGGACTCCTTAAAACCTCGGGAAAGAATGCTCAGACCCACACTTTTATGTACCACAATGTTTGAGACTGAAGGCAAGAAGGGATTTTTTTCTATTTACTAAGTGTAATCTCTGAATTGTAAGTTGAGATGCCCAAAGGTTTGTGAAACATTCATGTGTTGCTAATAATTTTGATAAAGGACCTACAAGTGACTCATGATCTTCTGCAGTGATAGCCATAGACCAGAGAGGGTACCCTAGAGAATCTCAGAACTAGGTGCCCCTCTCTCGGTAATAATACCTAAACTCATATTTAGTCAGTGGAGTTTAGTTGATACAGTGGCATTCATAGAGGCATTTAAAGCACTCTTCAGTAAAAACAAATTTAGTGAGCTGATGTTTAAATTAACTAAACCAAGTTTCAATAGCTGTATCAATTTCATAAATTTCTATCACCTATAAAGAAAGTCTAGACTATAATGACTGTAAAGACTATAAAGTAGACATAAATATTTAAGTACTTTGATCTGTAAGCTGAACTCTGTGTGACACTCTCTAGAAGGGTTTGAATGCCTTGTGTCTCCCATGTCTTATCTGGAAGCCCCAAGTAAACTCGCTGGATCTCCAGGGACATCTTATAGTTATTGGCTGTCTCTGCAGGTGAATGAATCAGATCATGGATGTCTTAAGTTAGATGAGGTACATCTCTTCCTGACCATCTAGAATTTATCAAAATTCTTTAGTTGGGACTTATACTTTGGTATTAATGAGGGGTTAGATGCACTTAAATATATTTTATACTATAAAATCGAGTGGTATAGGAAAAAGGCAGACTAAAACTTCCAGGATGTAAAAAAACCCACTTAAACTATAATTCTAATTTTGAATGCATCTTATAGTGGCTGGTTTCCCAAATAGAAGTAACTGACATAATTGCAATTTGAATAAATCAATGATGGGTGCTTAGCACCTAGCTTTATGTTCAAACTAAAAGCATTGTAAGGAGGCTGTTGTTCCTTGTCATGTCCCTCAAGATAGTTATTTTGATGAAAATTACAGAACAAGAAAATGAACGCAGTTCCTATCTTAAAACAAAACCTTGTGGCTCTGGGATATGCTAGGGATGAATTTGATTTTTTTCAATTTCATAAATCATGTTTATGTTGATTATGAATATCCAGTTATTCCAAAACCACCTGAAAGCATTGTACTGCTCAGATAATTTCCTGATAGTTAAAAAGTACTTCACAAGCAGGACTTTGCTCCAGTCCCCAGCTAGCCCCAGCTGTGATAAGAACAGTAATGTACTGCTGACATGCAACAGTAAAACCAAACCCAGAACACAGGTCTCTGCATCAAGCCCCACACAATATGGCAAAGAGATATAGGCTTAATTCTTTCTTTAGTGAGATATAAGTCTAATTTTTGGCACTTAGTTGTTTAAATCTCCTCAAGTGCTCTGCAAAAAGGGAATTCCTCCAAAGAGATTTTAAGAAAGGTCTTCACTGGGTATGTAAAGACACCTAGGCATGATAACCCACTATAGGTTCCAACTTTGCTTCCAGTAGTCCATGTAAAATGCAGTATATAATGTTTTATTTATTACTATTTGCAATAAATTTTACCCTAATGAACTCTGCAAAGAGATGAAGAACAGGTATGCATTTCCCTCCTCTGTGCCCCTTGCAGGCTTAGATGAGAAAGGTCTAAGAGTTTTTGTCCTAATGACCCAAGACAGAAAGATGGGAGAAAGATTTTCTAAATAATTTTACCCCATCAAACAGACAGCTCAAGCTTTTGAAGATTTTTCTGTGAACACAGGCAATCAAGGACATCATGATCCACACTGAAACATAGAACAAAGTGATAGTAGAAAATTTGGAGACATTTTATAACACAGTCTTCTGACGATAATGCATGTAACGTGCATGTTTAGAGACTTATATTTCCAGTGACATCTGTTCTGTTTAGCACTTCTATCTCCATACATGGACCACAGATGGACTGGCACAAAACCAAGCATGACCTGCCCACAGGCCATTATTTTTGTTTTATTATTAAGATGTATAGTGAAGGTACACACATTTCTGGAAAACATCAATTGCCATTAAAAAGGTGTTTTTACATGTCCCAGCTAGCTTTCTCCCAGTCAGTCTGCAACAAGGAGGAAGACTATCATGATATTGATAAATGTGGTAAAAGAAAGGGCAGCCAAACTCTTGGACTAGAACTTGTAAGAACAAGATATCTGGCTCTGACACAGGCAGGCTTCCTGGTAGATTTTGGCCCTGATGTCCATTAAGCTTTAGGACTATATCAGCAGAATGTTATAACATGTCTTGCACAGTAAAGTTGCAAGGAACAACATCATGTGATTATTGAAGTCTGAAGAGACATATGGAAAACAGTCTTGTCCCCTTTTTCCCTGCTACACACATTAACAAGTTGGGATTTATACACTGTGTGTGCAGCAGCCAACCCTTGTGTACCCAACATAAGGCTCAAATCATTAGTATGTTTTCAGTGTTCATATGCTTTCGTGATAACTGATGAAGGAAATACTTCTGTGAAGAAAATGCATAATCCTTTAGCACTAGAGGAACTTAAAACTATTTAGTACTAGTAAGTCTCATGGACCAGAACCCTGTTTTCTAGGCTTTTGTCCTGATGAAAAAGCACACTTCAGGGTGATGATGTATTGCCTCAGTTACTTTCAAAATTGTGAATGGTCTCTGGTCTCTGCAAAATTTACTGCTGTTCCTATGAATTATCTTGGATTATCATGAAACACTAACAAGCAGGGATCCTAGCAACTTATTGGCCTGGTCCTTAAGCTACCTTCAAATTTGGTGGACTGTGAAAAACAAATATTGAGCTTAAAAAAACATTATTTGCATCACAAGAAAGGAAAATGTGAAATAACCATTTCTCCAAAAGCATTTTGACAAAAATTCATTTCCTCTGAAATGTCAAATCTCACATTTCCAATGGATGTCTTGGGCTTTGCCCATTAGAGAGAAGAGTAATCTTGAAAATGTCAAGTATCCCAAGGGAAGTGCTCTTGATCAGAATAACTGGTAATAACTGGTAAGAACTAATTCATGGCAGAACCTGGTTTATGGACAGAGCTTTTAAACAGTCATTTTGTACCTCTTATTGATTCCTCCACTTTACTTACAGACGAATGACTACAATTTTTTTTTTTACTACTTTTACCTTTAAAATTTTGCATGTAAAATGTTTTCCTTCATCAAAATACATTTGAGAGCTGAGGGGAAGAAACCAAATATTGTTTTATTTATTTTTTCTTAAACAAGAAAAATCTCACAGAAGTTATTGTAATTTAATTCATCCCATTGTTTGCAAAATTTTTTGACAAGTAGAGTCTTTTGACTAATTACATTTATTGACCACACTTTTTAATTAACAAAGGAGTTAAAGTGAATCTTTGAGTGCTCTCCCTTCAGAAAGGGAATTTTTTTCTTCCTGTACTCTTTGTCTCTCCCTCTGGATGTGAATACATACAACATCATTGCTGGTTGTATGCCAAATACAGATGCTCGGGGCTGTGGCTGCCTGTTCTTTGTTCCAGCATGACTTCACTGGCTCTGTGCAGTTAGCAGGGTGCACTAACTCTTAGGCACACCTATTTGCAGTGAGTATTTGCATTATTCAGCATTTTCCAAGCCATTTCATAGGAACAGTAAATATTAAACAATGCTCTTGGAATTCATCCAGTAAATTTCTAATGAGATACCTTGAGTGCTGTTAACAGTATTGCTGTAACCTATAGAACACAGGGTGTATAGTATATGGCATTTTGAAATCCATTATTATGTTTTCGAGGATAACATATATTTATATATGTGTGTGTATGTATCTTGAACAAGCTAAAAGGAATATTCAGAATTTTTTTACAGGATTTGTAGATTATCAGTTTCCAAGTTTGCTTTTTTCTTTACTTTTTTCCTTTAAAAAATTCTCAAAATTTTTTCTTGATATTTTCATGATATTCACATTTCAGACATTTCAGTCAACTCCAGTTTATAAATACCCATCAACAAAATTTTTATGAAGCCGTGGACCTGGATACCAAAAAAAAATTTGGTACTTGAGAGGAAAAAATCATCGAACAGACACAGCTTAGTAACTTCGTGGAAGACAGACTGAGAGCATAGTGCAATGTGAAACCTGACACTGTTGTGTTATCAGGTGCTTCCATGAACAAGATAAAGTGTTACTCCACGAGTAAGTAAACCTCCAGGAAACTTCTCCACTTACTATAAAAGACCCATCAGG
The DNA here is from genome assembly GCA_013397295.1 of Polioptila caerulea. NCBI lineage: Eukaryota > Metazoa > Chordata > Aves > Passeriformes > Certhiidae > Polioptila > Polioptila caerulea. Next base: position 230,517 of record VYXF01010193.1, on the reverse strand, counting down.
ATGGGTGTTTTGCACACAAATGTATTAACAGTCTTCTCAAAATTACTATATGTACTTAGTACATATAGTACATGTGGAAGGTGGTGTGTCAGTGCACCTCAAATATCTGAAAACTTTGTCTTAAAAGACAAAGATGTATTTTAGAGATCCATGGGAATTATAAATCTGTTTTAAAACTTGTAGTCTATCACTTTTCTTCCAGAAAAGAAGAGCCTTACTACTTGTATCCGATGACTTTCACCCTGTGTTCCAGCCAAAAACATTATAGTTTAGGAGTCTAAACAAATATTTCTTCAAAACATCTCACTATATAATATTGTCTGCCAAGGCACATATACTCTGCAGAAATTAATTCTCTTTCCTTAATAGTCGTGATAGTCATACAGTTCCAAGGGTAAATCGTGGCTCCTGAAATACATTTTCTACAGTAGTTTGGTTTCTATCACCACATTTTAGCATTTTGCTTCAGTTTTGTAATAAAAAAAAAATAAAACATTTTTTTTTTTTAAGTAACAAAAAGTAGCACTTTACTTTTGCCAATATGATTAACATTAGATTTTGGTTCTCTTTTCTTACTTGCCAGAAACACAAAACAACACAGACCTTGGAGTTCAACATTTTCTTTGCCTATTTTACTAGAAACAAGATTAAGTTTCTACGTAGAACTTCTAATCTACTATCTGTTTTAACACACATTTTTAATCTAGTGTTTCTTTCAAAACAGACTTAGCCATTACAGAGGACTACTTATCCTTTATGATATAAGTAGGGGAGGAGATTTCATGATTCATTATGAGTTTAGTCCATTTTCCATCCATTTAACCCTGAGACTGGAGGCTGGTGGTATCTTTGAATTTACTCCAAATACAGTCAGAAGTATTGCATTCATCCATGCAGTTTTACAAAATTTGACCTCTGTCACAGCGCAGTTTTTTCTCCATAAAAAATCCCTTGTTCTGGTTCTCTCTCTGGCTATTCTGATGGGGATGAAATCATTCCCAGTTCCTGTTTTTGCATGAGCGAATGCTTACATGTAGGCATAATCCATGTTGTATTACCTCATCAAAATGCCATCTGACCATCTCACATTCACTAATGAACTTTATCAACACAATTGTTCTGTTTCTAAAGATGAGACAGTGACACACAATGAAAGATTAGTCCAAGGTCATGTTGGGAATGTGTCTGCATTGCATACTGCAGGACAGAATGGAAGCACTCAGGTTTGTCCTACCATTCTCAGCAGCATAAATGTTCAGCATCATTTGCTTCTGGCCCTATCTGTATTGTTTTAGATATGGAGGTACTTTGGTTGTCTTTAGGCTTTTTTGCAAACTTTTGGAGTTATTCAGAAATAGCTGCTGCAGAAAGCTACTCCTTAACAAACCTTTTGGGCTCAATTCTGGAGCAAAAGAAGCTAATTTACTTCAAAAGGTGCTAAAATTAGTTTTTAAGTCCAGTTTATTTTGCAAGTACATTTTAATTTTATTAATTACTTTATTTATTTTATTTAATTCTTGAAAAGAATGCATAAAGGCAGGCAAGAAGATAAGTAAATATCGTCAAAGGGAGAAAACATCTGAAAATTATCAAAGCTCTGAAGTCTCACCTTCTTTTAAATTGTATTTACAGCACATGCTTTAAAGGTGTACATCCTATTAATGCATGAAATAATTATTATGTAGGATCTGAACACTGGTAAATGCTAACAGTGCAAGGCTATACATAGCTCTGCTTATACTAGAACTTCAAATTTCTGTGTAGAAATAATAATATGTTGATGGAAGCTTCAGGACACACAGAATCAAAGTCTTCAGAGAAGTGGAAAACTAGTTTTACACAACAGGAAAATTTATAGAACAAATGTGAATACTCATTGGGGGTTGAGATGATCAAATGTTTTCCTTCTGCCTTTTGATGACCTGGACAAGGACACTCAGTCATTTCAGAATTTTTGCCACTTTCTTTATGTCACAGATGTTTCTTCCAAATCTGATTAAAAACACATCCATTCAATCACAGACATTTTTCAGAATGCAATAGCTGCGATTCTATTGCAGCATTGCTCTATGAATTTGATTCTATGTGTTACCTGACACTTACAGATACCCTTTGACACATCAATTTGCACACAAACTGCAAAACCAGGCACTAATTTCCAAAGTAAAAATTCAAAATTTTCAGTAGTTAAAATTTTGATGTTTACTGTTATGCTCTAAAAAGATATTTCTAAACAACCGAAGGGTTGTACTTCAAATGTAAGAAGTGGGCTGGAATAAGTTACCTTCCTTCCCCTGTTTTTCACTTGCCTTTTTGTTCTTCCTATTATTTTTCCCTTAATTTAATTTTCTTCTTCCAATCAATAGACTTCATAATCTTAAAATCTCATGAAAATTCAGATGAGAGACTTGCTCAGAACTTCTGAAAATCCAGAAGTTTGGTACCTTCTGTTGAGAAAAAAAGGTTGGTAGCTTGTGTTGAGACAAACCCTCTTGTAAATTTTGGTCTTCATTTGCCTGTCTTCTAAGTCATATTTGAAACATATATGGCTAGATCCTCATCAGGACAGTGCCATATGGGAAAGATAGAGAAAAGAATTTGGAAGATGTGGCTCACTCAGTGCAGGCCATTGTGTGATATTTGGGTAATCTGAAATATTTAGGGTTTTTTTTAATGTTTTGAGAGAAAAGGACCCTGTTCTCTGCTAACATTTTCATGAAGATGCCATGTGCATGCTTGTTTGCATGTAATTGGTGACTAGTGAAGATAACACAGCTGCTGTAAATAGCACAGCTCCAATGACTTCAGGATATACAATCTGTGGATCATTCCATGATGTTTACAGTCTACATCTACAATTTTACAGTTGTGAGTTTGAAATTAGGACAGATACTGAAGTTCCTTACAATTTTTGCATGAAAGGATTGATAAAATGTTTCCCTCTCCACATTGAACCCTGATGCTAAATAAACTGATTAAGATGACTAAAGAAAAAAAATAAAACAACATCACCTTGTAATCAAGTTGTTTATCTTCTATTGGCTTCAGTGGAAAGAAATGTGTACATTAGCTGTGTATGAATTTATGCATATTATATAAATATACACACATTAAAAGCAGCATCTCCTTTCCTCATTAACACTTACATGTTTTGGCAGGCACTACAAAACAAACAGGTGGTCTGTTATGAACTGATAGTGTTGTCAAAATCTGAAGAGCTGAGGGAATTCAGACTGAATTTGCATTCAGCCAAACTTAGCATAATTGTTATTGGCACTTATTGCATTGAAACCTGTCAGGGGTGGAAGGAAAGATTTTTCACAGTGTCTGGCCAAATGCAAGGAGGAAAGAGAACAGAAATGTTTGTAACTCATTTGTATTTCAAGTTCTTTCCAGTGGAAAGCCACTGTTCTTATTCTTCCATGTTTGTTTGTAAGGCATTCATAGGTTATGACTTACTTATTAACTGGTAACAGATCTTAGCCAGTTAGACTACAACAATGTACGGACATCTGATGGAAAACTACAACCAGTCACCACATGTTGTGTCTGGATGCTCTCTCTAGTTCTGTATCCTCCTAATATTAAATCCCAGATCCTTCAAGGAAAGATGTATTCCCTGAATGTGTTTACTGGAATGGTTCTTTGCATAGGGAGAAAATTCCTTCCTGATTCTACTAGTTCAAACTGTATCCCAAACCATCTAGATGAGTAGCGTCTCTAACAGTGCCACTTGAACCACTATTTTTTCTGTTTCTCCTTATGATGTGTTTAATTTTTTTCCTTTTCTGAATAAGTGTTGAAACTTTGCAAGGGAAATACTGGTCTTCATGGTAACTTATCTCAGATTTCATGTGTTAATTATATTGTGAGTAAAATAATTACTCCTTTCATAATACTTCTTAAAAGCACACACCTTCTTGAGACATCACACTGCAGTGCAGAGTGTGCCAACTACCAACATCACAGGCAGCAGTGTATCACAGACAGTCTGTGCACAGCCTCATTCATGCCAGTGAAAATGAGGGGACAGAATGGAGTCAGTATGTGGAAAATATTGATTTACATTTTCTCAGCATAAGAAATTATGTATCTCAACCAATAGCCTGGGAAGAACAAAAAACCTGAGAAGATTTTTGACTGGATGTCATATACCCCCATTCTTTAGCAGTGGGCAAGCCTCAGGATTGAAGCTGAGACCTAGACCTTATTTTTGCAGAAATCACCTTTTAAACACTCTTGATAGCTGACCTGTGGGGAAATTCTGAACATATTCCTTCATGTGTCCTACTACCACAGATTCATCTACAAAGAGTACCTTTTTTTCCACCTTTTCCATAAATTAACATGTTCTTATTAAAAGATTATCAGGATCATGATGGGAGCCTGACTTTCCTTTCTATACACTGCAGAGATTTGTCATGAAATTAAGAGCTGCATATTTTAACTTTGGACTCCATACTGACATTTTTCGACATATGTTTATGTCTAGCATATCCAGTGTTAGTCTGCAAAACAACATGATGAGAGCAAAATTGCCAAGAATTCCTCTTTTTAATTACATATGTATACATGCAACTCTCATATTCATATAAGTGAAGAACCCCACTCATGCCAGCCCTTTAGGAAAACAAGACCTGCTTCTTAGATAGTTCATTGTTTCAGTTAAAATTTCATTTAACCATACACCACCAAAGCAAGGAGTTTCAATCTTCGTGCACATGATCATTCATTCACAGGGACAAGCCTTGCAACTAATTTCCTGACAGTTTTCACAACAATAAAAATATATAAATTTTCTTAAATAGAGTAATAAATACTGTTACATAGATGATTTCACACTTAATCTTATCAACTCACTAGAATACTAATTTATGAGTAAAGTGGAAAAATACATTAGAAATTTAAAAAAAATATTTGCAGATACTACACTATTAAATATTTAATTTCACTAAATCTGTTATTCTTTGTTATCATCTTTCTTTTTATTCTTTCCTTTAAAAATCAGAAGAAAAAAATCAAAATACAGCATGGTTGGTGTTCTATCTTTTAAAAGAAATGAGAAATGTGGAGCTGGTAAAACCTATAGTAGAAAATGTTGAAAAAAATACTGTATTTTGTTTACAGAAAGCTTATGTTTGGAGATGTTTGAAAGTGACAGCCTTTCAAGGGAGAGAAACAAACAAACTAAAAAACCTCCATGGTTTACATAAAGTACTTCCAGGTTATATTTGTTGCTTTCTGGTTTGGCTAACCTTTCTTGTAGGTAATGATACAAGTGAATCTGGTGAGTAATTTTTTTTTTTTTTAGTTTCTAGCCAGCCAAGAGCTTTCCCAGTCTTTGGTCCTGTTCATCTCCTCCTGTAAGACAGATAATGATGGGGGAGAAGTAAAGAAGAAGAGAAAGAGGCCAAACAATGAGGGTTTTAGTTTGTAGGGGATTGCAATTTACAGCCTATCCTTTAAGAAGGTAAAGCACAAATACTGTAGCTGCTGAAGTGCCTTTGTCCTTTCACTGATAATTGGGGGAGCAAAGTGTTCCACCATAACAGCAGGTGATAGTCTAGCCCATGAGCCCTCGCAGAAGTGCTCTGCTCTTTGTAATACAGTTCAGAAACACAGTGCTACCCCTGTTACTCTGAAACCTGCTGGAGACAGGAAAGTTAGTGTTCACAAATACACTGACTGGTTTATGAGATATTCTGTGCAACTGTAAACAGTAATTTTGTTCTAACTTGGGGAATGTGCACAAGGTAGCAACCTCTGGCACAACCTTATGGGATGAAATCTGAGGAATCATGAAAAGGAAAAGTTCTCCATGTAAAAAATATGTATATGTAACTCCAAGGCATGATCATCAACAAGGGCGCTCTCAGGCCTCACCTGAACTACAGAGTAGCACGTCCTGTTTTTATCAAAAGGGAAGCATACATTCCTGGGGGTCAAAGGCCCATTTATTAACCAAATGCCAGTTACATGGAAATACCTGGGGAAAAGAGATTCTGATGAACTGGAAAGAAACTGGAAAATATGCATTGATGTATTGAATCCCAGTGAATTAACCTGCTAGCAAATGGGTTCTGGGTGCATGTTTTTTCTCAAAGTTTACCTAAAACTCAGTATGAGCCTCTAAACTCACTTGTCTAATCCCTGAGGTACTGGGGTTACCTGCCTTAGCTTTGTATTTGAGGTCAGGGGTGTGCACTTAAAATGAACTCTTAATCACCTGCACCATATTTTTGCTCACATCGTGAAAGTCTCCTAACGAACACAATATGGATTCTTTCTGATGAAAATAAATTATACATAGAGCCTCAGAAGCATAACATCACATTGCTGCCACTAACGGGCATTTAGCAGCCAGGGCCAGGCAACAGCCAAGCCAAAGCAAACCCCTGAAACTATGTAAACCCCCCAACTATGTTTAACATAGTTGTGACAGCTTCAGCTACAGCTTTTCCCTGTACAGATCCACTGCACTGCATGAGCTGCAAATGTTGACATGGGCTGAGTGAACTTCTCCTTTGTCTGAACAAGTGTAATGATAAAGGACTGACATTTATTCCTAACTCAAGGAAAAAAATTACAAAAAAAATTACAAATGTGTGAATATTAAGTGGAGAGAAGAATTTCCCTGCACCTCAAGCTAAGAGACATCTTTGTAGCTGGAGGATTAAGACACTCACTTCACCGTAGGTTAAGTGTAAGCAGCTGTGTTAGTGTCCTGAATTTTATGGTTCCCACTTTTAAGGAACCACTTGACCACAGACATGACAACAACAGCTACTTCAGTCAGTATTAGGAATGCCACAAAATGCTATGCACCTAAAACCTGGTATTTTACCTAGCAGTTAGTACTTCTTAATAACAACAGTTGAACAAGGTGCCCTTTAGCGTGTTCAGATGGCAATCACAAAGTTTTCTTCTGAGAGGATGAGACAGATCTTGGGACTTCATTTAAAGTACTCAAAGAAATGAACTGGCATGACTTGTGCTACCTTGTGTTTGCCAGAGGCTAAGAGTGTACATGTAAACAGTGACTATAAGTCAGCTGATACTCTTGTTACCTTGTTTACTTGCTTGTATGTCTGTATGTTTGCAGAGGTATTCAAATTAGACATCTGTGGTTGCAATGTTTTGCTGCCCAGTATCAGTGGTTGTTTTGTTGCAGGAGTCATTAGTAAAAAATGGCAGTTGAGACAAGAATCATAAGAGCTAAAGACTAACACAAGCCCTTGCATTTGCTACTGGATAAATACACAGCAACTAACAGCATTTTAAGTGTATGGAGCAGTAACTCCATGGTATGGTTTGAACTCAAAGCCATCATCCCATAAACACTCAGACTTGGAGCAGGTAAATTTGATGTACAGATGCCCATGAAATAATCACCCAATTGTCCTTTCCACAGAAAGAAGGTAATTTAAAACCAAGATAATTTTTCTCCATTTCAATTAAGAAGTTGAAGTAGGAAAACCAATTGAAAGACTAAATGGGTTCGTTTTGTGTCTTCATGTATCTGCTTCCTGAGAACCAGAGAATATACTCAATAGAAAGTGTAGAGATTTACATACAATGACATCAAATTAGAATGGCAAGTTGGGACAGAAATCCTTTTCTGGCCTGAAAACCCTCTCCAAACTGGAATTCTGTAACTTGCTGACAATATTGTGCTGATGGCATTTCATCTGGATTTGGAGAATCTGAGCAGTGCTACCTTGAACACATTTTTCCTAAGGCATGTAAAAAACATGAAACCAGGTATATCCCTAGAAACCAGGTATATCCCTAGCAGCAGCTGCAAGTGGTAAAAGTGATGACCCAATTCTCAGAGCTTGAGTTCACTTCCATTCCTCTGTGATACTCACAAAAATCACTGTACTTCTATTCTATTCTTTAAAAAAACCCAGAAGTGGCAAAAGTGATCATAAAAATCCATCTTAATCTTCATAAATACTATTGACTGCTCTACTGAACACTTTTGTGTCCCTGCCTTCCTATACAGTGATTAGGTTGACTTCCATCATCATGCACATTTTCTGCTCTTCATCAACAAAGACCTAAACAACAGCTAGGAAATTCCAGCTTCTCTTCCTGCTGTTAAGAATTGTTCTAGAACATGTACAGGCACTTCACAGAACATTGCTGTCCGATTAGGTCACCTATTGCCCTGACAAAAATGATTTAGGGGTGATTCCAGACAGACAGAGGAAGGTTGATTTAGAGGTCACACTGTGCTGTCAGCAAAAGAGGCCAGAGTTAAAATTTGAAGGGCTGAATATATGTTCAGGAATGCCATGCTTCTCTGCATAAAATAATAAATTATTTTGTAGAATTGTTGTTGAAATTTATCATATACAGACCAGAAGGTAAGCATCATATCAAATGATTGCAGAATTTGCCTTTATAGTGTGATGGATTTTTGCTCATTTTTGTATGCTGAATTTAAGAAACCACACAAACCCTGACTTTTCTTCTTTGTTTTCCTTTGTTGTGTGCTGTTTTTGAAGACAGATAATCAGTTATATAAAGATACACACAGACACAAAAGAAAAAAAAAAAGAAAGAGAAAAGAACTAGGCAGTGGAGACTGGAATGTCTTCAACCAAGCTCTTAACTTGCATTGTTAAGAAGAGCCAAACCACAGTCACTGCTGATTTAAAGGAACTCTTGTACTTAGTGATCATGTTCATGAAACAGAATGCATGGAAAACAAACATTAAGGTTTATAAACAGAAAGTAAATAAATGGTGCCCAGTGTTGGTCAGCACTAACTCATTTATAGACTGCTCCTCTCAAACTATCTGCCGTTAGAACAAAAAAGCACAGAAGTACTTTGAAACTTCAACCTTTATTACAGAGTATGAAAATATCCCAGACAAGCTGAAATTGAACCTCCTTGTCTCTTGTATATGTGTGCATACACATGTGCTTTCTTGTTGACATGTATTATTATAGAGATGAGCTTCCTACAGACCTTGGACTCTTTTTCACCAGCTATTTTGAGACCTAGAATAAACCAAGCAACACTTTGCAGACATCAATAGCCTGATCCTTACACAGAAGGTCACCATGAACCTCCAGTCATCTAAAAAGCACTTGAATTTTGCCTGGTGCATATGAATGTGTCTGACCTTAACAGTCCTCTCTTGCTCTTGTAGATTCTCCTTAGTTCTGAAAGAAATTCCCCAAAGAATTGTTTACAAAACAATGAAAAGAGCAATCACATTGGGTGACTGTGATTCTGGTAAGAGCAAGTTATTGGGATGTGTCATTAAGTAGAACTAATATTTCTCACTGATTCTATATATTTTCCTATATAAAATAGAATAGGGTGCAATTTATTATCAATCCAGTCAAAAATGCATAATATTTTGTAATTCTTATATTTCTAGTGAACAATAAAAGAAAAAAAAAAGTGTACAAGTATTAAAGATAAAATCAGTAAATGTGTTTTCCAAAGCTATTTGAATTTATTTGCGCCTCCTGCAGCAGGAGGAGGCCTTCAATTAGAAATTACAACAAAAATATCCACTGACTTGAGAATACACTTAGCCAAGCTTCCATACTTAGTAGATTTGATCAAACTATGAATTCTGGAAGAATTTTTGAAATACATTTTTAAAATTATCCTTATAATTTTAAGTTAATAACTTGTGAATAATGAAAATTAGTTTTATTCCTTATATAATACCTGTATCCAGTTCAAACATTTAGAAGCAAGAAGTGTTATGTCAACAATAATAACATTAGGGTGGTAAAATGGTGTCCTGGAGAGGATTTTTTTTTTTTTTTTTTTTTTTTTTTAAAAAAAAAGGATAACTCCATTGATGTGGGGCTTGTGCCTAAATAAAACCAACTGCTAGATTCACCTGGAAAAAGCAGTCATTCTAAATTTGTGTTACTCTATCCACTGATGAGTCAGGACTTGATAAAATTTAAAAAAAACCCCTCAGAATTCTGCCCTAATTTGTGCCTCCAGTGAGTCCCATTCTTTGTCTGGTAGGTAGAAAACCACAGGAATACTTGACTGCATATTTGTGATCGTTAGTTGCAGCCTATTAAGGAGATGTTGAAGATTGCTGACTTGCTGGAACAGGTGAGATCCACTCTGCGTATAAGAGATAGCAGCCATAGGGAGAGGAAGGAAGAGGAAGTCTGTATCTGGAACAGATACTGTGGGAAAAAGCCTGTTGAGGCATTTTTCAGTACAGTCACAGTGTTATGAATTATTCTTCCTCCTGGTAAAAACAAATTCCAGACACCATGACTTATCTAACTACAATGGGTGTCACAGTGGAGATTCACCCTATTTTAATATGAACAAATCCAGCTGGGAGTGGAGGAAGAAATATAAGCCTAAAAGAACTAAAGAAAATAAAATACTGTGTTTGTAGTAATTCTACCATAGACTTAAGAAAGAAAATACTGCAAGTTTCATAAAAAATATTGTTTGCATGAGGTCTTTAGCATAATTTCCATGATTCTGATTGATTTGAATACTATCCCAGATCAGGTCTGCAAACCTGCAAAGTCAAATATCTCTGTAACTATAAATCTGATAAGAGCACTACATCTAGCCCCTAAATATTCATTGCTACAATTCAGTAATTGTGTGTTATGTGAAAGAAAAAAAAAATAATGGATAGTGGCCAAAATGGTGAGTGGTTATATTCCTGTCCAGTAATTTAAAGCAGCCCAGTAAGCTGTGGATTTTTCTGCAAAACCTGACATCAGCTCAGAACTAAAATTTGTTCCAAAAGTGGAGTTCTGAAAACATTCTCCTTCAAATCAGTTTCTCCTTCTTCCTTAGAAACTCTACCGCTTGTCCTTTAGTCATGTCACCACTAAAAATATCTGATAATTAATGGATTAACATCTTTCCTCTTGTGATAGTGAAGCATTGTTCTGGAGCAACAATATAAAGTCTTAACAAACAATCATTCTGATCATTGCCTAGAGTTGGTCAGAAGTCATGGAATGAAGAGTTCAAGTTACCAGACTGTGAAATAGCTTGGTGAAAGGAATGTATGTATTTAGAGCCTGGCTCAATAATTACCTCCTAGGGTGGGGAACAAAATCAAATGAAGATCCATTAATCTGTCCCAGGGCTGAAGATAGCATCATCCCAAATCCTAAATTACTTCTGGCAAGCCATTAGTACAAGAATCTAATCTGTGTAGAAACTGGTAGATAGTCTGGGGACTTCCAAAAAGAATTTGGCCCCCAAAAATAAATCCAGTATACATCTGGTGTAACAGGAGCATTGAATTACAGGTAGTACAAACCAAACCATACAGAAAATCTCATAACTTTTTCACTGATTTTTAGGTGAGTTTTCAAATAAAACCCAGAGTTCTATCTTAGGGCACATAGATTTTTATTGCTGTACGAATATACTATGCAGTACCTAGGTGTGGTCTATTCTTAAACCCATTATGGTTATTTTACTCTACTGTAAATAGCAACAGACACAAGTGTTTATAAATGAGACTTTGTTCCCATATCCCTGTCTGTGCCTTGCCAGCTTCCTGGAGGGAAACTCAGTGATGCAGAACTTTATTCACTGGAAACTTTATGTGTTTATTTGCAAATGAAACCTTTGCATGTGATCTGAAGCCTATGATTTGCCTACAGTATGTTGTCATCCCAACTGTGTTTGTTAACACCACACTGAAAATCGGAGGGAGTACAAATGTCAAAAGGGCAATTGAAGATTGAAAGCCTGGGTGTGTCTAAAGCATTCACTATTGTTTATCAACAAAGTCACATATTATAGTGTGGCATCCTTTGTGCCTGTACAGCAAATGAAGATGGAAAGTAAAAAGTAATAACTTTTCTTATACACAGTGGGCTTATAATCATTGTAGGGCTAATCACTGCTTTATTTTACTCTGTAATAAGAGAAGCTTTTGAAATAGCTTTTCTGATTTATTTGAATGCATGTTTTCTACTACTTAAAATTTATATGTTGGGCTCATTCCTTTTTAAGGATTTAAGATTTTCTTCTATCTCATCCTGTGAAAAACTGGCATCATCACATTGCCTGAAGTGTCTTTGGGATAAAAGCATTAGTTTGCTAAGCCACTTTACCTGTCTCCTTCTTTCATTTGATTCTTATAAATGTCGTACTTCCCTCAAAGTCCATGTTGAATCCAGATCATGCATTTTACAAGTGCTCTTTTTCAGCAATCAAGTGCTCTTGCCATTCTATCCTAGCACAAACTCCCCAACCAAAAATTTCAGAAGATCCTTTCTTACAAACAAACAGCAATGGAAAAGGACTGTCAAAAACAGAGCTCACTTTTTCATGCAAAAAGCCAGGTAAAGAACACTGATCCCACTCTGGCATGGAGATCTTGTGGCATAACTCTTATCAGCCTCCCTCCTCTTGCTGGCATGGGTATGTCCCTCATGATCAAGGACACATACTGTTACCTTCACAGTACCTTAGTGTTCCTGGCAACTGTATAACTGATTCATTTGCTGCCCTGAAAACTTGTGTCAGTCAAGTTGTTCTAATTCAGTGTCAGTGGACCAGATCAAGGCACTGATGACGCTCCCACATGGATTGCATGTAGGACACTTAACTATGGCTAACACCTAGCAAGGGCTCTGCATTTCTCAGCTGAAGGACCTCATCAACTTGCCAACAGAAGACATTGACTACATCTGGATTTCAGACAGGATCTGTGAAACACCATGCTTGGAAAGAGTTTAACCCATAGATGGAAATACAGCTATACCAAGGGAACAGCCTAAAAACATCTTCCCAATTACTTAGAAGTTGTAAGAAAATTCGTGCAGCCCACCGCTGCACTAACATAACTGTATTGCTGCTGGGACCCTCTGCAGAGAGCTGTATTGTGTCAAAAAGGTGAGGCAGCCTCCTTAAAGCAGCTCAAGTGTCTCTCGTGAGCTTATGCCTTCTGAGGCATACAGATTCCCATGCTGCAGACACAGGGCATGATCCATACCAGAGTGGGATTTCTGAAGTAAGCAGATAAAATAATTTAGAACTCTATGGTTAAAGAAAACTCCTCAAAATGATCTTTGAACTCTGAAATGAGTCAGAAACTTCTGCTTGGTTGCACATGGATATACCATGATTTTGGAAGCACCCTTCTTTCTGTTACCATATTTAAGCGAAAAGTGATAGTGATAAACAAAATATCAGGACCCCATATATTCTGCAGACTTTGAATTTTCTTCCTTTAACAATCTTTTTCTGAAGCATCATACTGCAGTATAGAAAACATTATCCAACAAGTAAGACATTGTACCAGAAAAAATAGGAAGAAAGTATGAACCTAAGAGAAGCATGTCTTCTCAAACCTCCTGATCTGTAACATCCCACATGTCAGATCTAACCTAACTAATCCTAACTAGAGGAATAAATTTGATAGATGGGTTCCACAAAAAATGTTTCTATGTGAGGTATTGGATCATTTAAACTCACAGGTTACATTTCTCCAGTGGAGAATAGAGAGCATTGACTTCTTTGTTTTTATAGTAAGGCAAAGGTTTTGACTTTATATTTAGACACAGATGAGTAGAAAAGGATAATTTTAGAAGTCTTCAGGAAAAAAATTAAGGATAAATACAAAGTGAAAAAAAATCTGGAGAAGCAGGAACATATTATCACCTGTATCTTAGCAAAAGATTCTCCTACTGCACATAGCCAAAAGAAATGGGTTCCAAAGGTGTCACCCCCACCATCCCACCAAGAATAAAAAAGAATTACAGGACAGCCATTTTGAACTTGAAAGTCTTTTTCACCATTCTGTCCTTGGAAATTTTCGCTATTATCCTTATATAGACCTCGATCTACATCTTCAGTATTCTCTTCAACTTATTTCTACAAATATGCTCTTATATTCTTCATGTTTCTTGCTCCTTGTTTCCTGATTCCCCTTTCTCTCCCACCGTCTTTATTAAGTTTTCTACTGACAGAATGATTTTTAGGCCTTGCAGCCTGGAAGAAGTTTCTGCGGGCTTGAAAAGACCCCCCTGCAATTATTCTAGTCAATGAAACTATAGAGACACACATGTGGAGAAGTGCTAGATCCTCTCTTATCCTCTTAGCCAAGAAATAATTTTGTATAGATCAGTCAGATCCTTTATCAAATTACTGCTATGCTATATGTCCAAATAAAAGTAAATTTCATCCTGTATATTCTGACAGGTCCTTCTGTCAGGACATACTTTTATCTAGAATTCCTATTTTAAAGCAATTATAATTTAAAGCCAGAAAATAATTGTACATTTCATATGAAGTTATTATTCTTAGCATTTTCAGAATGAAAAACATATCTGCTAGAAGTTCCACTTCTCTACTTGCCTACATTTCAGATTCAGATCAAATCAAAGGCAAGTCTAAGAATGGATTGAAAAACATCTACATGTGGGTTTTGTTTGGATGAAATATGTAAGAAATTCTCATGAAGCCTACATTTCCTTACATTCCTAGAGTTACTGAGTGAAAAAATGCAAGGGTGAAATATGGGTGCATAGTTTTTATGTTTTCAGTGTATATATCTACTTACATTAAAGCTAGAGATATAATTAAATACTGCTATAAACATTTAACAGGCTTGGATAAAGCTGTAGTCTGAAGGAAAAACTCCTGCATTAATAGAGATATGGCAAAGCAAGTAAGCCACTGATATCTTGTCAGCATTGGGCTACTGCAGCTGTCCAACAACAAAAGCAATGACAGGGTCCAGAGCATGCAGAGATTGTATCCAGAGAACATCACTTTTGTCATTATTATTATTTTTTCTTATTTGAAATAGAGTACACATGAAAGGAAAGTGAAATGGTGAGCAGTAGTAAATAGATGCTGAGTTTAAGCTACTAAACCAGGAATGTCTCCATGTTCCTTGGAGTAGTTTGTCGGTCAGGCTCCTTTTCCACACAAAGAAAGGTATGGCCATATGGTATATTATGTGCTTATTCCTGTGCAAGAGGGCTTCATGCAGTAGATATTGGAAGTAACAATCTACTCCTATAGCTCCTTGTTTTCAATCATTAAATCCCTAATTAACTTACCTAATGAAAGTCGGCACAACCTAAGTGGGACTTCTCAGTTTCCTTGCAGGCTTTTTTTCATGTCATTAAGATTCCTTGTTGAATAACTTTTAATAATGTGCTCTGTGAATAATGGTGATATGATCAGGCCACTGTGGATAGAATATTTTTGTCAGACAACTCTGATGATACCAAATGTCACATAGATCTGTCTTTTGATCTGCTACAACACAAACAGTACCAAAAGGACTGCATCTGCACAAGCAGAAAGGGAGAGCTACATCCTGAACTCTTATTGAATTGACTGAAGTTAATTACAGACTTACGGTTTTAACACTGATGAGGAAAGGATTACAAAGACCTAATTTTTTTTGGTGCATGTGAAACAACAAAATTTAAGTCTAATGAAGAATAACTAACCCTCTTCATAATTTCAGTAGCCCATTTGCTTTTAACTCTAGATTTGGCAGTTTTAGCTCACAGAGGTGATGGACATTAACAGTGTATAGGGAAACACAACCTTCCATTTGATTAATGTTTATTGTCTTATGTTTACTCTTGATGTATCAAAGCTAACTCCTGTTGGAAAGGTGCATTTGTAACAAAATATCACCACAAGTCATGGTCTAGGTTACACGCAAAAAAGCAAGGAGAGTGTATTACAGAAGATAATTTTTGTAGAGAGATCAATTTTCCTAAGTTGATAACAAACCCAACAGATAAAAAAGTAAATAAAAAGAAAATACTGTTGATGTATGAACTGTAATATTACTAACATACTTTTAAAAATTCTTTCAGTTGAAAAATCCACACTTCAAGTGACTACAAGTGTGCTTTGCTCAGAGCAATTATTCATCTGGTCAATCTCTTTCTTACCTTCCTCTAGTGCATCATATATCAACATGGAAATCCCTGTCACTTGCTATTCTCATTTCTCCCTTATCAAGACCATCTTCCATTGTAAACCTGACATTTAGAGGAAACATTGAAACATTTAGAGGAGTGGATAGAGACAATTAAGGAGTGAAATTATTACAGGAGGAGGAAAGGTTACTGCACATGCTACTAAACATAGAGAAACTACCATAAGACATCCTTGCAACAATGCAGAGGCTAATACATTTTGAAAATAGCTGCCCAAATGCTTCTCACTCTTTGACCCAGTTTAATTACTCTGAAAATGAGTACAGAATAAAAAAATTTGGTACTCAGTTTTGAAAGGCATTAATGAAAACCTATCTTTGCCCTTCCAATTGAAATTCCATTTCCTGCCAGATGAACCATGAAGTGGTAACAGCTTGGGGCAACATTTTTGATATGAGAGCTCTCCTAGAAACAAGGTTTTGAGAGAGAGAACCAGAGACACCCAAAAAAGAGGAATACACAATGGAATTGATAAAATAAAAGACATATTTTGTTAGAAGATTTAAAAAAATATTTAAAAAGAGCTAATATATTACACAAATAAAGCTGATTGATTGCATTTGCAGTGTAGTTAAGCAATTTGAAGAGTGCCAGATCAGTATTCTTGTTCTATAATGGCCATGATAACTCATCATATTTGCTTTCCTACTTGTAATCATATTTTATTTTCTTTACCAGAATTCTACAAGTAATTGCTGGTGGCATATAGACTAAGTCACAGATGTTAGAACAAAAGATAAAACAAGTACACTGAATGTACATTACACATTTACACCCAACAAAGGTTGTCAGCTGTTTCTTCCTTGCAGCTGCTTAAAGGTCTTACTGTCCTCTCCCACTGGAACAACTATCCTTTACACAGATTTAGAAGTTTGACTAAAGTTGATGATAATTAATTTTATTTATTCCCAATTAATAATGGAGGTGGATAGTGTGAAAACAAAGACAAAAGCTAAACTACCTTTCTCCCACCATTGCCCTTTTGCTCAAGATCAGCTTCACTCCTTCATTCCCAACTCCTCCCCCCTGAGTGGTGCAGGGCAGGTGAAGAATAGTGGTTTATGGTCACAGGATCATAGGATCATAGAATGGTTTGGGTTGAAAGGGACCTTACAGATCATCTAGGTCTAACATCTCTGCCATGGGCAGGGACATCTTCCACTAGATGAGGTTTCTCAATGCCCCATCCAACCTGGCCTTGGATATTTCCAGAGATAAGTCATCCACAGCTCCTCTGGGCAACCCATTCCAGTGCCTCACCACTATCACAGAGGAGAATTTCTTCCTAACAACCAATATAAACCTACTCTCTTTCAGTTTAAAACCACTACACCTTGTCCACTGTCAATCCATAATAGTTGTCAGGATTTGTTATGGTCAATCTATAAAATTTCCTCTCTGCTGCTCCTTTCTTCCCACGTGGGTCCTCTCCATGGACTGCAGTTCCTGCAGGGAATATCCTCCTGCTTAGATATGGGTTCCTCCGCAGGCTGCAGGGGAATCTCCCCTATTGCACATGGAGCACCTCTTCCCTCTCTTGCTTTTCTGACCTTGGTGTTCCCAGGGCTGTTTCTCACATTTTTTCCCCCATCACTCCTCTCTGCTGTGCAGAGGCATGAACTTGTGTCCTGGATAGGGTAGTCCCAGCTTCTCATCATAGCGGCTACCCCTGCAGCTCCCCACTAACAAATCTTTGCCGTGAATGTGCAGTAAGAAACATATATTCATGAATATTCAGCTTTAGGATAGACTCACTCAATATTTAGCCTGAGGATTTAGATAATAAATTCTGTAGAGTCCGTGTAGTGCTTGTCTTCCTCAGCAGCACAGAAAGGAATGCTAACAGGTATCAGGGGAAACTAGCCCCATGTAGAATTATGTTGTTATATGTTTTATATATGTTATATATATGTTATATATATGTTATATATAGGTTATATATATGTTATATATATGTTATATATATGTTATATATATGTTTTATATAAATATATTATATCTTTTATTTTTCCCCTAAAAAATTAGCTGGATAGATACTCTGGGGAAAAAAAAAAAATGCAACTTAGTTTTTTGTGGCTACTACAGTAATGAATGGGGTCACATTTTAAACTTTACAAAGTGTAACAGTCACACACTATAAGACTAACAGAGGAATGGAAAGAAATAATGAAAACTGGGTATCTTTCAGAACATTTGTCCATAAAGGAGAGTCATAACTTGTTTCTTTATCAACTCATCTAGAACAGAGAAACACAGAATCTTTAAGGTAGGAAAACTTGTTTAGTTCCCAGCACTTTCTTCAACCTACATTAATACAGATGTAAACTTAATTTTTCCCTGTTGGGCCTTTGGAATCTTTTGATTTTGTTGTTTGTAGGAGATGCAACCCTTTCTGTGTACAACAAAGGTAATGAAAGCATGAAATATTCATATTGCATCCCTAATTGTACCATAAAGTGGAACATGTGCTGTTACAGTTGAAAACCTCCAGTCTAATTAGCAATAGCCTATTAAATGCTTAAGTGAAACATAAAATGTTTAGTGCTACTCAACTAAATCTCTTTCTTCATTCAGTTGTATTAAAAATGACAATAATAAGATAATTTAAAATAATACAAAACATATGTGCAAATATATATTCTTATTGTAAATATTTAAACATTAACTAAAGGGTTCCTTCAGGGTTTCATAATCAAGAATTGGTTTGTTCCATTATTACTTCTGCTATATATTTGTGCTTTTTTATTTTTCTTAACTTTTTTTTTGAAGTGCTTCTGTTTAATTTATCATCAGTTAGTATCATTTTCTGTATTATGGGGACATAATATACAGTTGGAAAAGTCTATTTCAGCTTTTAATTTACTCTGTAGCTCTGGAAAAATAATCCCAAACTTATCCTTTAAATCTAATCAGACAAACAATTTTTGAACAAAAAAAATCTGAAATAACATAGTCTTCTCCTTCTTTTTTTCAAAAATCTTTGCTGAAAAATATTTTCTGTTTTCCAGGAAATATTTCTTCTGTAATAGATAGGAAGACAAGGAGCTAAGTGACAGTTTCTGGGGAAGACCCAGCAGTGTAAAACTAAAAAAATTATCTATTTTTTCAAAGGTTGCACGTGATTTCAGCTAAAAAAAACATTGCACAATGCAAAAATGTTTCTACATTTGAAATATCATAAGTAGAAAGATGAAGGAAAATGTTTGAAACACCTTCAAACAAAATAAATATAATACTTTTATTCCCTCTGACTAATTTAACCACTACTAGAGCAACAATTGGATAAAAATGTGCCCTTTGGTCAGGGTTTTCTACAAGTGTCTCTTACAGTGATTATTATCTCTTTCTCAAAATTTGCTGATATTAATCCCTGAAACACAATTTCAAACAAAATTAATCTGATGTAACAGACAATAATATTATTTCTTCTCATTGCAATGCTTCAGTGTAAGTGCTTCATAAATATACAAGCTAATTGCCTCCTTTTCTTCTTATTAAAACAAAAAAATAATGCTGATATTATGACGTGATAGAGGTAGTTCTTTATTTTCTGTCATTATGGGGACCATTTTTGCTACATTATTTAGGTTTTATTGTAACAAGTTAAATATTAAGTTAAATATTAGCACCCTTTGGAAGTGTTGGTGTTTCCCTTTCCTTATTTATGCAATTGATGTAAGTTGATTGACATTTAATATTGGCAATATACTGACATTTCTTTCCAATTTATTTCCCTCTTTCATGTACTGTGAACAAGTGTATCTCACTGTTGAATTAATTATTCAAAATCAGGAGTTGTTTGACATTGAAACAGTGTACCACTCTATCTACATGAACAAAGAACAGATTGATGAGGAAGTACATTTACGTAATGAACATCTAATCCATAACTTTGTGAAATGCTTCAGGATTATTTTATCTAAAAATCACAGTGAGCATGCCTTTTTTTTTGCTTTAAAGCGTGGGTTAAATTATGCGTCACTTGCAGATTATACGGAAAAACATATTGACATTTCTCTCTCCAGAATCTCCTCAAGGTGCTTTCCCTCCTTTCTCTTGGTCACACAGAACCTGTACACCTCTTAGATCTGGAGCTTTATGTACCATAGGTAAACACTGAATTCCACTACAGGATAAAGTACTGAATTCAGAACTCACAAAATCCTCTGGGGAACAATTGATTTATATTAACGGAGGTAATGTTTTACTGAAGTGCCTTTTCAGTTATTTTTAGAATCAGTAACAATTTTTAGGTATTTCTACTCTGTTTAGTATTAATTTTTGTACATTTATACAATTTTGATAACACATAACAAGCAAAAAAAAAAGTATAAAAAGAATCTACCACACAATAATCAAGTGAGAGCCTCTAGGAGAGTTCTACTGACAGCCAAAACTAATATTCCTGTTATAATTCAAATTAATGCCAACTTTAATGGCAGGTTTAATAAGATTAATAGGTCATGAATGAATGATATGACACAGGGCCCTTAGATGTTTAATTTTTTAAAGGATCCCTTGTCCATTTGAAGCTAATGTTCACTGCAGAGGAACAGGAAGAAGATTATGAAACAGAGAGTATTAAAATGAAAATGTAGCCAGGAATTTACTGTATACTTCTCTAAGTCCTATATGCAGTCTAGTCTACAAGTATCTCAGAAGCCAGGAAAACCTCCCAGCTTTGTGTTGTCAGTGAACTTGCTGGGGAAGCACTCTAACCATTCATCCCAGTCATTGATGAATAACTTAATAGTGTGCCCAGAGCTGGACCTTGGGGGACCCCAGCAGTGACAGGCCTCCAACCAGACCCTGTGCCACTGATTACAACCCTCTGGGATCTGCTCTTCAACGAGTTCTCAATCCATCTCACTGCCCACTCACCCAGTCCACACTTCCTGAGTCTGTGTGTGATGTGAGAGTTGTTTTCTTCCAGTCTCCTCTCCTAACAGCCACATCTGTTCAAAGACCATTAGGAGTAACCTGGCTGTGGGGTCCACCAACACTCTTGGCATTCATGGATGCCTCAGGGCCCATGGACTTGTGGATGCCAAGTTTGCTCAGGTATTTTCTAATCAAATCCTCCTTGAACAAGGGAAAATCTTCATTTCAACCTGTCTTTACCCTGGTCTCCTGAATCAGAGATTTCTGAGAGCTGTCTTCTTTACTGTGCAGTAATTCAGAACAACCTCAACAGGTTGGAGAGATAGACTACTGATTTTCTAGTTCTAAAGCTCATCTGTTTTTCTAAAATTCACTTGTTTTTAAGTGTCTCCTAGCTTTTTGTTATGAGTAGCATACTCTTGAATTGAGGAATTGACAGCTGCAATCACATGGCACTCCACAACTATCTATGTACATATGCTCCAAACCTATTATCAGACCATATTGTTTTGGAAAAAGACCTATCTAGAAACTGATTCCTTCAGAAAGCTGTCTCCTTTTCATTATTCACTGTAGGAAGATATATGCTTTTCTCATCAATCTATCTGTCTTTGCTTTGTTCAAAAGGATTAGCGAAATTGCAACTCACACTGTTACAGTTAACATGCAACTGTTTGTTCCTTCCCTTCACAGTGGTAGCTTTTGCAATTAGTCTAGCAGTGCCTAAAGAAGCACTTAAGTAGAGAATAATCACAGCCAGATTCTTCTGTCTAGCAATATTCTACTTATCAGTACAAATTTTCCAGCAAAATGAAACGCACACAATTGAAATGACAATTTGTTATTCCTAAATAAATCAATTTTTCTATGATTGAATCAGTAAAATACAGTGAGGCTGTGTATTTCAACATGACATTTGCCCAGCCACTGACTGGGCATAAATTTTGTTTTAAAGATAAATTTCTAAATAACTGATAAACATCTAATATGAATTTAGCATGCAGTTAATAAATTATTATTTTAAAGATATGGCTACAGAATTTGATAAATAACTTTATCATCTGAAGTCATAGCGAGTATAATACATCTTACTGCAGTGTTAATAATCATCCATGACACATACCTTATACACCTGTAACACACTTGAATCTTTCATTAATAATTAATGAATCCTAAATAAATTATGTATAAATTTACCTTTAGTGTAAGGTACAGTCCTGAGGCTGACAATAACCATGAAGAATAGTGTGAATCCTACAACAGATTTTCCTCTCTTAATCCAAATTCTCTATTAAGAAAAAGGTTATTTAATTGCAAGTTAGATAAAACAATTGTAAGCCTTTATTATTACAACGTCTCCTTCAGGACTTGAAGATAATGATGATATTCCCATTTGCAGCCAGCTGCTTCCCTGAGGTTGCTGTGGTAGAAAATGTGCTTCTTTATGCAAGTGAACATTTATATGCAACAATAGCAGTCTGGAAATGCCATACTGAGCTTAAATAACTCTGAATATCAATGTTTAGGAATCACAGTTGGATATTTTTCTCATTTGTCTGGTAAAAGCATAGTGAATCAGACTGTTGTGACTGAAGATGCTTCAGTAAAAAAGGCTTCAAAACTCTTTATCAAAGTTTTACATTTCTTGTTAAAAAAATAAGTTATGGGTACCTTAAAAAGTTTGTTTCCTTCACTCTATGAGTGGTATCACCTGCCTTGGTGTACTGTACTGCAGACTCAATTTCTGATGCCTGTCTTTTCAGGCCCACCTGCCACCCCATACCTCATCCATTTTAAGAAATGAGGCACCCTGGTGTTACCTACCTGCTTCATATTAAAACAGGTTTCAGGGTCTTGTCTCTTTTCCAACAAAAGCCAACTTAGAACTCATTTTTCCTAACATTATTTTGTACCTAAATTACAAAATCTTTCTCTGGTTCTCTCTGCACATTGTCCTATATCAGGGAAGAATAATGGTATTCATCAAGACTCATGCTCAAGGCTTTTACCATGGTGATGGAAACCAGCTGTTCGACTCCTGAAGTCTCTGGAGGCAAGCATACTTATTTATTTAAAAGGTATCTAGATTGCAGAAGAGTCAGAAAGGCTGTTATAGCTGATCAAATAAAGCGAAAATTATTTGTTGAATAATTTATTTGACAAATATGGACAAAATCTGGCCAATACATTGTTCATCAAATAGTGCATGCACAACTAAATTGAAGAAATCAGCCCCTAATCGCCATATGCCAACATATATAAAAATCTATTTCTGGGTTATATTGAAAAGAATTTAAAAGAATTTCCTTGAAGGCACCAAGGGACAGGTTCACAGGTTAATTTAGGCATTTAAGTTTATTGGTGCTGTAATAAAATGCTCTTTCAAAACCTCTAGGTAGGGAAAGTCCATAAATATCCTATCTTTCATCACTATACCCCCTAAATAGCTGCATTTTTCCAGAACTAATTAATTTTTATCAGATCTAACCAGTTTTGTATATATTTCACATTTAGGATCCACAGACAAGGTTTTCTATGCTTATTCATGTTGAGGAGCCTGTTCTTAGGACATAATTAAGAATTCCACTAGGGACAGAGTCCAAATATCTTGAGGCCCTCTGCTTTTATTCAAAGCTCAAGGGAAGGAAATATGACGTCACACCATAACTTATGGTTTAAGGATACAGGAGACAGAATTTTATTTTCTTTCTGGGGAGTTAAAGCACTTATATCCTAGTTCCAGGAGAGGGTCATTCCAGAGAATGAAACAAATGACAGAAAAATAACACAGTCATTAGAATCCCTCCTTAGTCTTAGTTTTTGACATTATGCATGGGCTGAAAAACTACCCTTTTAGAAGTTCAGACAAGGCCAGATGATGTGATCAGAGAAAGAAGCAGAAAGAACTGTGAAATGACTGTGATGTAGAAATGCCACTTATGCTTACATTTCTCTCTCCTTCTTTCCTTCAGCACTGCTATCCTCCCTCACAAGTAAATCTATGACTGTTTAAGGTTGCTTCTTTGCCAGAACAAGTAAAACCAGTCTAGCTTTTCACTGTGGTGAAATTACATAGTTTCAGTTGACAATTCATCTGGAAAGTTTAAAGTTGCAGCTGAGAAACCTGTGTCCACAATGTTTGCTAACAGTGAACTAGATGTCTCAGGTGTCTGATGGAGGGTACATTAAAAGCTGTAAGGGTTTTTTTCATCCAAAAGTCAATAAAATGTTAATCCTGTTTTTACAGTTCATTGCTTCAGGTAAGGAAAGCTGTTCTTTCCTGACTTGGCCATGAGGGACACTGAAAATCACAAGGAAAGACAAACTTAAGTTTCCTTCATGTAGCTTTCATGTAGATTTTTCTGGGGAGCATTTTGTGGAACAAAATCTTGCCTTGGATTACTTTAGGTGATACATATGAGAGTGTCAGGCAATACAGCACCTTTTTGTGTTCTTTGACTCCTCAATAGTTGGGAAGTAAAAGGTTTGTCACTGTGGTACATAAATGTGTAGTTAAGGCCAGGAAAACAAGAGGATTTCATAAACTATCTGTCTTCTACGTTATTCTTATTTTGAAAGAGCAATTGACCTTTGTTTCAAGCAGTATGCCACCAGTAAGGGTTCTTCCCTTTTCCCATGGGTTGAGATACCTGTACAACAACTTCAGAGGGCTTTTACAAGACCTATGTCGTATAAGTTGTTACATATAAAAAGAATTCAGATTAATATCTCAGAATATTCAAAGGAATAAGTGACATAATGGGTTTCATTCAGCACAGGGCTCTTTTACCACAAGCAGTGTATGAAACAGAGGAAGGGGCCCAGGAGCTGCCTACCTCATAGCAAACATCTGTACAGTCATCAGGAGGGAGAACTTGCCATACTTATGGACACATCTGGTAGCAGATTTTCTTATGAAGGAATATATATCAGGCAATGACAGATCACTTGCTGAAAGTAACCTCCTGAGCAATGTTTAGCTTCTCAACAGCTGTGTTTAGTTGAGGATTCCAGCTGAAGATAGCAACATTTGCAGACATTAGAGGCTGAAAACTGAGATTAAATGATTAATAACTTTCTTTTATTACTCAGCTAGATGATTCATATTAATTGCACTGAAGCATATTTGCATACGGTCTAGGTTTACGTAATGATTTGATATAGATGTATTAAGTGTTTACTTTACAGGAGGATTGCAGGAAGTGTAGATGTGTATTCTCTCCTTTCTTTTCCTCTTCCTATCATCTTCTGTCCAGCATTCTACACACATGCTGTATTCTTCAGTCCAATTTCCTCTCTTTCTAAGCTTATACGAATGCTTAGATCATATGCACTTCTAAAATAAGATGCCAGAAGTTCTAGCATCTGCTGTATTTCTAGTAACCATTTACTTCAATATCTAATGTGACATAGAACAAGGGAAAGAGAATGGCAGAGAACGTAATTTTTTCATTTTCAGTAATTAATCCAGTGAATTTGTTCAAATAAAATATTTGCATTTCTTTCATTATGCTGCAAATTCCTAGAACCATTCATGAAATATTAAAACATGGAAGGACAGCTATAAAAAGTGAAACTGTATATAAACACTTGAAAATACCCTATAGTTCAGTCAAAACATACAAACAAACAAACAAAAAAAGAGAGAAGAAAGCCCAAACTAACAAAAAACCACAAAGACACTTTTAAAGAAACAC
Organism: Polioptila caerulea; assembly: GCA_013397295.1. Taxonomy (NCBI): domain Eukaryota; kingdom Metazoa; phylum Chordata; class Aves; order Passeriformes; family Certhiidae; genus Polioptila; species Polioptila caerulea. Next base: position 204,985 of record VYXF01010193.1, on the reverse strand, counting down.
CGAAAGAAAAATCCTCATCCTACTCTGCCTTTAGACAAACAGTTTTCTGCTCTGGGCTCAAGACTGAAGATAACCCCATTATTTTGAGCGCTGGTAAAAGCAGCTGTTTTTTTTTTGGTTTTTTTTTTAATTGTTGTTATTGGATTTTTTTGGTCCAGTGAAAAGAATCACATGCTTAATAATTACTCATAGTTGAAGTTCTTCTGTTCGGAATCAGGTATTTTGTCTACAGAAGAGATAATTGAATTTCAAATACTTGATCACACCAGTTAGACTAGCACTTCATCTTACTTTCTTGTATACCTTTTGATGTGAGACTATCACTCTGATGTACCAGAACTGAGTCCCAGATACAGGTTTTCTCTGTCTGGTATGATTTTTACCCTAGGAAAAAAAATTCTGACTAGCCTTTATCTGTGTCTGCGTGGTAAATTGAAGGTAGTTGAAAAACAGTCAATGAGACGAAGGCGATCACAGCATCAATGTATTGCTTGTCCTGAAATAATATAGCATGAGAAGAACCAGAAATACCTGCTCATGTTGCTGCAGTACAACAGCTACATAATTTTTGGATTGATGTCACACTGTCCACGTCCTGCTGGCTCAGAGGTTGCATGAAATGAGGATCTGTCTCCGGCAATGTCCCATGTAGATGTGCATTATGATTGACTTTTTCATTACACTAACTTCAGTGCAATTTCCTCAATCACAGGGTTCAGTGGGCTGAAGATTTCAGAGTATCTTATTACCTTTTGTTTCTAATTCCTCTAAAGTCTGATTACAGTGCCAGCTCTTCTGCCATACCAGAGACTTGTCTGCTACTGTTTTATCACTTTTAATTCCAACCTAAATATTATTAAAGAAATGTAGTACATTTTAGTTGTGGCACTCCTTATGTGGCATATGTAGCCTCCATATGTATCTTTAAAATGGTTTGTTTTGACTAAAATATGTGTGTTCACACAACTATCACATGCCATTTTTACCTATAAAGCATAGCTCTTTAGCATGTCTACATCTTGCCATCTTTCCCCAGCCACCAATGCAAACTGTGGAAGTGATCTGGGACATGGGATAGGAAGCTGCCTCTTTCAGACTCCTCATACCTCTCAAGAGAACTCCAAATGGAGTTATCTTTTTCCAGTAACTGAAGCACCCCGACATTATTCGTTTCCTTGGGGTTTAGGGTCTGTTTTCAGATTTCCAAAGTTCTCTTTTTCCTTAACCACTGCCATGTCTCTCACTTTCAGCAGACTTTTACTTGCATAAAATGGAAAGTCTTTTTAAGTGATGATATGTCATATTTTGGTTTCAGTCTGTTTCATTTCATGGTCTTGTAGTAGATAGGAAATAAAAAGAAAAAAACCTGCATCTATTACTGAATATCTTAACAGGTTATGTGAGTTATCTTTTAATTATGTTAAGTGTTGTCTGTAAGCTTATGCAATGTGATCTAGTTTATAATGACATAAGTACTTTTCTTTTAGATTTAGTCTTGATTAACAAAATCTGTAAAAAAATTCATCAAAATATTTCAAAATAGCAAAATCTAATCAATAACAGCTTAGAGATTTTATTTGTGTTAATATGTGTAGTCCTATATTTCAGGTTATTTAATATTTTTGGGACATGAAAAGTGTTTGGATTCCATAATTTCTCCTGTAAATAGGAGATTAATGTAAAATAATTAACTTTATAATTTATTTAAATATAAGCAGCTGTCTACTAAGTCAAGCATCCTGATTAAAAAAAAATAAAAAGGATCTTATGTTTACTCACATATTAATTTTCCAGATTCTACCAGAGAAGAAAGTTCAAAAAGTCATGTTGCCATCAAGCACTTCCATACCTTTATCAGTAGCCTTAGAGAAGAAAGTGATGACATATTGGGTTCCAGATTGTGCTATTCCTGTGTGCATTATTCTGAGTCTGACTGACACAAAACTTACCTGTTAGGATGTGTGGTCTGGCCTGCAATTCTTTTCTTTGAAAACCAAGGAATTGATATGAGAATTGCCTTATTTCCAGGTCTTCCCCTGATGTGGAACTGACCTGTTATTTGTTGTTGCATCATATACACCATCTATGTTTTCATTTCCTTCCTGACAATTTATGTACGAGTTTGGAATTCATCTTCATTATGCATTATGTTACCATAGACACTTACCACAGACACTGATTTCTACCACTTTAGTTTTAATGTTTGTACAGGGATATTTGCCAGGCAATTTTCTATGTTAGAAATTAAAGCATTAAGAGATTCAATTGCAGGAGCTACATCTGTAGGCTGGAGTCTTTGTTTCTGGAAAATCGATGTTTTAGTAAGTTGGCACTATTGTTATGACTAAAGACTATGAAGTTAAGAACAGTTAGTAATTCATTAAGGAGATATAATTGGAGACAATATTACCAATGAGCAACTATTTTAATTTGTATTAATTTTTTTTCAAGTCTTGCACTTTGTTCATAGTTTTTATAAAAACTCACCATTTCCCATGTGACAGTAGAAGGTTGATCTTCTGAAGCTTCTATGTTTGGTTTTCACCAGTAGACAATGTAAATATAAACTATTGCTTTTCACAGGATTTGTACACCTTTCAATCTGAATAGCAGAATTTAAGATCTAACTACTTAAACTAGACTCAATAAAATAATTCTATCCATCAATTCTCTATATTCAACATTTCCAGGTTATCCAATATTAAAAGGAAGGGTTATCAGAGATGATTAGTTAAGAGAACAAACTCCTTTCATGAACACTACAAATAAGTCCTACAAGTATTTTTTTTCCAAATGGTTAACAAAGAGCAGAATATGCACAGGACAGATTAAGGCCAGTAGTTGTCTTCATGGGAGAAAGGATCAGTAGGAAGAGTCCTTAAAACCAGGTGACTATGTAGGAAAAATAATTTCAAGCGCATCATAGGATGGTGGGGATTTTGTGTGTTTGTAAGAAAAGACATGTGTTTTAGAGGAAAAACAAATCTAAAAGACAAAAAAAAAAACCAAAACTATCCTTTTGCAGGCCAAGTGACATCAGGAGGCTTTCCTGAATTGTTCTCAGTGACTTGGGTTTTATAGAAATGGTTGGTCAGTACAGTAAGCTTAAATGAGTGCATAAAGAGGTAGCATCAGTAAAGACCTTTTCAAGTATTCCCTGCTGACAAAGTGGAATATTGGTACAGCAAAGGAATGCTGCAAAGAGAAGGAATAAGAAAAGGAGCACAACTAAAGTAAAGGAGTCTTTTTGCATAGTTTTAGTGCACCAATGGACATTGTAATATCTCTTGAGGGAGGGATGTTCCTTCAGGACAACTCAACAGTGTTTAGCTCCTTCGATGTACTTAGTGGCATACTAATGCAATCAATTTCTTCACTGGTAAAGCCCTTCCCTGCTCTCTCTGACACCAGGACAGTCTTGCATAGAATAATTGTCCTGCTTTCAGCTGGAAGAGATCTCATACTCTTCTCAGTAATTGTGGTACAGTGCTGTGCTTTGGATTCAGTATGAGGATAATGTTGATAACACATTGATGTTTTGGCAGTTGCTGAGTAGTGCTGATAATAAATCAAGGACTTTCAGTGTCCCATGGCCTGACAGTGAGGAACTGCACAGGAAGCTGGGGAGGGAGCATGGCTGGGACAGGCGACCTGACCTGGCCAAAGGGATGTTCCACATCACAGAACACACCCAGTATATAAACTGCAGGAGCAATTGTACATCACTCCTTTCTGTTGGGTTTTATTCCTATCTCTCTTGTCTTCATTGTTTTTATTATTATTGTTTATTGTCATCATCATCATATATTTTTTAATTTATTTTTTAAACTGTTATCTCAAGCCATAAATTTACCTTTTCTTCCCTCCCAGTTCTCCTTTTTACTAGGAAGGACAGTGAGGAACGATTGAGTGGCTGCATGATGTTTAGTTGCTGATGGTGGTTAATCCATGACAACTTTTTGACAAAGTTTGACCAAGTAAAACTTGTATTGTTATGGATATTTATGGATCAAAATCACTAAGTTGTTCTTGACTTTAAAACACCTGTCAAATAAAAAGCCAAAATCAAATTAAAATCAACCTGTGTCATCCAGGTCAGTACAGAGCTGTGTAGAGTTTTCTCTGTTAATATAGAATGATTTCTTAAAATAACCTTCTCAAGGAAGGAAACACTTTCTATAAATAATTCTTAGGAGTGAAGTTACACAAGACATCTAAGCCAATTACTATGAAAAGGTCCTGCTCCTCTTCTTTTTTTCACTTTTTTCCTGGTTTGTTTTTTTTTTCTTTTTTTTGCTCAACCAATTTGACTCAACACAGCACTATATGCTTTAATTCAGAGTATAAGAAGAGGGATTTTTTTTTTTACTGCTTTCATGACAAATCCCCTCATTGTTAAGCTCCAGAGACCATATAAGAGAAGAAAAGTGGACTGCTAAAAGGACAAGTGAAGATACCTTCTCTACATTTCCTATAGCTGCACCTTAACTATGCCTGTGGATATCACCAATGTCTACTGGCAGTGCTATGTGGACCTGACACCTTGTATGTAATAAACCTTTGAACACACTTATATGAACAATCAGTTATAAACATTTCTACTCTCCACCACATCCCACATCCTCTAGAACATCTGAATATCAGCAATGTCATCCTTCTACGTTCTCCCTCTTAGTGAGAAAAAAGATCTGATCTTTTGCACAATTTACTTTGATGAAAAAGATGAAAATAGGTTCTTCATTGTGTGATCTCATCCTGTTAGTCACAGGCATCTTTCTAATCCCTCCTTAAGGATACACCACTTAAATAATTAGTCATACTAGGGAACAGAGAAAGATGGTGCTTTAGCAGGTGATTGTTAATAAGTCAGAAAAGTGCAGTCCTCAGCTGAGAAAATGGTAAGGTGGAGCAGAGTGAAGAACTGGCCTATATATAAGAAAGGTTTCCATGCATTTATTGCATTTATTGCAACTGCAATAAATATCACTTTGAAATTCATTTGTGCAAAACAATGTGGCTTTTTTTCCCTGTAGGCTGTTAGAACCACCTAGAACTTGATCTGGCTCTCATGCAAAACCATGATTAACTTTAATTGGTGAAGGAAACTGATTATAGATTTTGTCTTAATGCTGACACATCCAATTGCTTTTGGAAGAGACAGACTTTATAGACCCCGGTCTTGGGTCTGTGTTTACAGATGATGAGAAATAAGGTTATGAGAGAATCTTACTAGAGGGTTAAAAGTGCCAAGGACCCATAGGTAAGCACAGACATTGAAGAAGAGAGGAAAGAAAACTTACTCCAAGGGTGTGGTTTCATCACTGGATTAAGGAGTTATAAAACTGGGCTGCTGCTACAAATAGTGTTCCTCCTCCCTTCCTGAGATCCTGCACTTGTACATCCACCAAGTCAGATCATCTCTCTGACTCAGGTGAAAAACAATGGATTTATTTATCTGCAGTCAGCTCTCTGCCACTTTGACTCACTGAGAAGCCTCACAAACCCAGTGCTGATGCAAGTGATGATTGTGAAAATTACCCTAAGGGAATATGATGGAGTTTCAGAAGATCAGAAACACTTGACATTATTTTCCAGATTTATGCAAACAGATAGTATGTTCCTCCTCTCAGGAAGTGACTGGTTTGTTTCTCTGAGGTTTATAGTCTCATCTAACTAATTGTAGTGATTCTTATTTCTTCTCTCCATTTTGAAAACTCTACATTGTGATTTGTTTTAATAGCTGGTTCATAAACCATATTTATTACTTGAAAGGATTTTGTTATGCTTTCCTATCTGCTGCTCATAGTATACCAATCTTGAATAAATGGCAGAAGACACTTGATTAAAAATATTCACACTCCTACCTTTCTTTATTAAGCCCTGGAATCTGTGGTGTACCAGAATTTGTCTCAATTGGCAAGTGTCACTCAAAGTGGCAGGCCACAGAACAATTTTGCCAGCCTAGAGGAATCATGCACAGGAGAAAGGTGCCATACATGTTCCTATGCTACTGACCTTCACAGATCCAGCATAACACCTTTGAAAACCATTGAAACTTCCTAATATATCAATGAACTGAAACAACACGAAAATTCCTTAATGGCAAATTCAAATTAAAAGATAGTCTATAATTACATTAATTAATAATTTTGACCAGGCTTCTGGGAGCTTTAATCAACTATAGATGCCAATATGTCCAATGAGCTATTAGGGATGTCGATGACTAGCCCAATTTAAGAATGCTTTATGTGTTTGCCTATTTTTCCTTTTTTAGTTTGACCACCCTCTTCACTTTGTCCTGCACAAAGAATGTGTAGTGAGAAGGCTTTGATAAAAGCATTTAATATTGGCTAAATTCTCTTAATAATAACTTATGTGGGGAAATTAAATAAATTGTTCCTAATGTCACAGGGTAATGACAGAGGAAGTAGACTGGATAAATTTCCCAGGTAACTAGGAGTCACAGAAGATGGTGTCTCAAGACCACCATCACAGCAATTTAGCAAATTTATGAAGCAGAGGATGTCCAGCTACTATCTTGAAAACTCTTTATGTATTAAGATAGCCTTAATATAATTAACTTTACAAATTAAAGTATCACTCTACGTAATATGCTACTAGACTTGTAAATTACCTTCTTACAAAAACTTTGCTTTTCTCTTACATGTCTTTATTCAAGAAATTCTTCAGCTTTATTCTGTCTATCTAAGCTATGAAGATATTTTAATTATGGAGGGTTTTAAGTATTTTTTAAGTATTTAGGGTTGACATTAGTGTTTCACTGCTGTTGTGACTTGAAAAACCAAGAGGATAAGACTCCAGAGATGCACTCATGAGTCTGTTCTGTTGATAATTCATTTGTCTGAAATTTTCTCATCTCTGAACATTTTTATCTGGCAGTGTCTTAAATCTTGAGGCACTCAGATCAGTAGGGACATTCCAAGTCCTACTGTGTTTATATAGGAGCAGTCACTTCTGGCATTTCCAACTTCCTTTATTTTGGCCATAGCATACAGTAAAAAACTCAAACCAATCTTAAAAACACTTAAAAGCATTTTCTTGGCCTCCATGCCCCCAGACTTTCTACTGTTTTTTTGTTTTCCCCTCTAAATGTGCCTCCGTGTTTTCTCATTCTGAAATAATTTGTGATCTGGAAAGACTACAGAGACTTTATTTTTTAATATGAAAATGAGTTTACAAAGTAGATTTAGTTTGTCATTACAGAAACAAACAGTTCCTTAACACAGAGTAACTAGAGAAGTTGTTATTTCATAGTTATGTAGTTGTGGCACATTCAAAAAAGAACAAGAAGCTCCAGTGCAGCTTAAGAATAGCTCCAGTACAGCTCTGTTCATTGCATAGAGTGATGCTGAAAAACTGGCATCTCTAGACACTATTAGCCTTCCATGTGCATAGCTGCAGAGCAACAGTTTGCTAATGATAAAAGATAAGTAAATTTGTTTTAATTAGTACAACGTGGGCAGCATATACCATTAATGAACTATATTTACTGTGCTAATTCAAACTTCCAGCATAACAGGAATTTATTTCAGATTCTGCACTGAATTCCCAAATATCTACTACTAGGCCAGGGAGAAAAAGAAAAGCTTGTATCTGCTTCCAGTGCAGCCATTTCAGGATAAGACTGGTGGAAAATCTGAGTGTTTTGTCCTCTTGATTCACCCTCTCCATCCTGACTCTGTGAAGCCCTATGCTAAGGGTTTGCCTTGCCTCAACATGTAACTATCTGAATGTGATGTTTCTGAGTAAAACATGCTGATAAGAGACAACCCCTGAATGACCACACAATGTAGCATCATGCAGTGATATTTGAGGCAATTGCAAACGACCCATCATGGTTTTTGGCATAGGGTAGGTCTAAAAGTAGTAAAGACTTAAAAATCTGAAGCTGCAGCTGAGCTAAATAGCAGAGACTTTAATTTCTTTCAGCCTAGAAGTCCTTATCCAACCATAAACCCTTGAAAAGAAAAATAAATTAGATTTGTCCAGCTGCATAAGCTAAACCTGTAAGAGGAATAAATCATCTGGAGTGCACAAAAATAATTACAGCCTAGTTTGCTACTGATTTGTGTCTTACAGTTGGCAGTGATCTGACTGGAGATGTTTTCCTGTGTATGAACAGAATCTGACTCTCTCTTCTATCCTCATATTCTGCCATAAGTAAGAAAAGGAGAGCTCGCCCTTTTCCTCTGTAGGAAGAAACCTGCATTGTCTTTCCTTATCTCAGATGTCTATTTTGCTAACATTTGATTTGGAAGCATGATGTTGTCTTCAACATTCTTACTGCTTTGTAAAATTTATTTAAGTCAGTTATTATTTAAAAATGTTTATTTTGTTTGAATTTTTGAGGTTTTTTTAGTAGTGAGAAGGAGAGACACAGAAATTTATTAATGGATATAATTGCATAAGCTGCATCTTCTCAGTACTTGGGACATAGCTTTGTTTTCTAAAAAAATGTGCCTGTACTCTGAAAGTTCATGATAGCTTTAAGATAGTGGGCATGACATCAGTACATACAAGTAACTGAGTAGCCAGCAATTCATATCTAAACATTAAGGCATATCTGAGATGCCTAATTATTGTGATAATAAATTCAAATGTATCAGTAACGACAAAGAAGCGTAAGTAGACATGATAGAATATCTTGTGCTGAGCTGTTCAAAGATTATTGACCTGTAACACCAGAGAAAAAATGTTACAGACTGGCATTCACACCAGAAACAAGGAAAAACAGAAACTGATTACCAGTCAGAAAACTAGTCAGAACTGAAGCAAGCAAAAAAATTTGATAAACCTTGAGTTAAATTCAGTTCTAATTTAAGGTAGCAGAGATTTTGATAAAGAATTACAAGTTAAATCCGTTGATAACTCTTAGAAGTTCTACTACTTGGTACGAAATACATAAGGAATAAAAACCATCTGTGACATTCAGTCATCTTAATGAAGCAGATAATTCAGCTCCATCTATTTTTTTTTAAATTTTTGCTTGCACCCCAAGATGAAAAGTTTTAGAGAATATTTTCAGTCAAGAATGTGGGCTTAGTATCCTCTCACAGAATCCTAAAAGATATCTGAGATTTTTTAAGCAAACCAAGCACTACCATGAAATTTCCAAAGGCTGTGTCTAATTTTCCAAGTATATAGAAATGCTAAGCATCTTAGATTTACAAACATGTTCAAGGACTCTCCAGAGTCTTAAGGAACCTCAGGTGGGCAGCGCTGAATTCTGAGACACAAGACTTAAATACATTTATTTGTCTCGCAGTTCTTTTAGAAATGTATCCCTCTGAAAACAATGAAAATTCACCAATTTTGTTGTCTGCTTATATTTATGAATGTACACTGATGGGTTTTATTTATTCTAGGATAGAATTTCTCTTTCTACAGTAGAATTTCTTTTTAGATATTTATAAAAATGTTAAACACTGCAGGCAAGGCAGACATAATAATGGGAAGATAATATTTTCTGTTAGGTTAAAAATAAATAATGAAATTATTCACATGGAACAAAATGGAAATTGTTTTGCATCTTCTGGCAAAGAAAAAACCTAAAATGTTACTGCAAAATAATTTATTTAACCTGAATCTGACAATTAAATCCTATTTGCATATTCTCCATATTAAGTTAATATAACTTAATTACAAGACCAAACCCTGCCCCAAGAAACCATTTGGTATAAACATAAAATAAATTTTAAAAATTAGGTGCTTAGTATAAAAGATATGGAAATTAAATTACTAGCCTCCTATGGAAACATAGGCTCTCACTTCCGTAAAGTAACTGGTCAGGAGCAGTCCAGATTGAAATGGAAATTAAAAAGATAAAGTTGATAGAGAACTTTGAAAGGTTAGAGAAAAAGGGAGGTTTCACAGACCTTCCTGGCAGACTGGTCTGGAGAGGTTTTGCAGATAAACCAGCCTCAACCTACCAGTGAAACTTAATGACCCGTGTAGGATTCACAGGACTGGACACTGCCTAGCAAAGGTCTTTACCTTCAGTCTCTTCAGCTGGTACTGGAACCTACTATCAGACATTGCAGTTTCTGCTTTCCTTTTAGCCACTGCTTGATGTGTTTATTGGTGATAAGGGAGGGAGGCAAAGGGGATAGATTAGATAGATAGATAGATAGATAGATAGATAGATAGATAGATAGATAGATAGATTTATTATTTCTTATACTACATAAAACCACAAAGAAAAAAATGCTGCCAAGTATAAGCTGTGTCAGGACCAATAACTGAATGTCTTCAAGTATAGAAGTGTTCCCAAGGCAGAGAGGTAAAGGCAGTGGCCAAAGATCTGCTTCTTTATCTCCATGTCATCTCTGTAGTCTTAGGCATGTGAGCGATCACAGAATAAAACTAATTATTTAATTTTTTTGGTTAATAAACTGTATATTTGTCTAAGGGGCTCACTGAAGATGGTAGAATAAGAGTTAAATTATAGCAAGACCATAACAAAACAGAATCATACATTTTATTGACTATAACCCAGGACCACAGAAACTCGACATGAGTAAGGACACACTTGCAAACCGAATAGCAACTGCCAGAATTATCAAGTCCCTTATCTGTGATTTTTGAAAACAATTAGGCAATTCCATACCCACAAAAGGCAATTTAGCACTTTCATATGAATCCAGTTTATGTGACTGGGTACATTATGATACTTTCGCTTCCTTCTACAGTAAAACTTGTCACAAACATTCTTTCTTTCTCTCTATATGCACTGAATGGAACTAAGGAAGCATTTCAATTATTAGTAATGGTGAGTAATAAGCTACAGCTAATTTTCCCAGGGCATTTACCTCTTTTATGTGGTGATGTAGAAGTTTAATTTTGTCACTGTCATTACCAAGACAACAAAAACAGAAGTACAGTAAGAACTTGTCTGTATAATCAATCTGATGTTTTAATATGCTTGGGTTGGCATTTTTGACTCCAGTGTATAACCTTGAAATAAAACCAAAGTTGTATTTTTCAGGCGTTGAATATCTCAGTCTGATTAGGGCTGAAGCTTTGAGATTTTTTTTTTATCCCAGAAAGTCTAAAACATATCTTAAAACTACACATAATAAAGTAGCTTTAAAAGAAGCATATTTATTTAAGAAATATTTTAATGGCTAGTAATAGCAAGCAAATTCAAAAAAACTCTTTATGTAGCTAACCCCATCATAAGAATTTAAAGTCAGTCTATGGAGCCTGGTGAGATTCATCCCAGATTAGTAAGTGTTGGATAAAGTAACTGTGAGACTTTTCTCAGTTATTTATCAATGATATTTGAGGTCTGCAGAGATCCCAGTCAACTGGAAGTTAGCAGATGTTATTCATACTTCAAAAAGGGCAAGAGAAGATCCTAGTAATTATAGGCCTGCCAGTCTTACTTTGGTGCCTGCTAAAATTACAGAGAAGATTATTCTGTGAGGTATTGAAAAACTCCTGAAAGGCAGTCATCTGTCAAAGCTGATTTGGCTATATGGATGGAAAATCATGCCTTACTAACTGAGTATCCCATTATGACAAAGTTACCTTCCTCCTGGATGGAGACAAGATAGTGGATGTGAATATCGGGTTGTTTTTTTTTTTTTTTTATTTTAAAAGAGTTTTTGACGCTTTTGACACTTTTGACACTGTCTCTCACAGTATTCACCAAGACAAAATGTCCAGCACACAGATAGACATATACAGATTACAGTGAGAGAACTGGCTGAAGGGTTGGGCTAAAAGGGTTGGTAGTAAAAGGAATAATATCTGGCTCGTAGCCGCATATTAGTGGGATTCCACATGACTTAATTTTAGGTGCCCTTTTATTCTCTTCAATATTTTTATCAATGACTTGAACAAAGGAGTTGAGTGCACACTAAGTTTGCCAACAGTACAAAATTTGGATAAGCTGTTGATTACATTCAGGAGAGATCTTAATGGACTAGAGCCTTGGGTAGGCACCAACCATATGAAATTTTACAAGGGCCCATGTCACATTCTTCACCTGGAACAATGTGATCCTGGATGTATGCGTAGAATGGGGGGACAAGGGCTGCAGTGCAGAAAGGCATATGGGGGTTTTAATTGATGGAAAACTCAATATGAATACATCAATGTACCTTGGCAGACAAAAGCTCCAATTATATCCTGGAGTGCATGAAGTACAGTATATCTAAGCAGTGGCAAGGAGTGATTGCCCCACAACACAGCATTGGTCCAACCTCAACTCATATCCTGATTGCAGTTTTGAGCCTCACAATATAAGAAGGATATAGAAATATTGGAATGTGTCGAGAGGAGAGCAACAAATATCATTAGAAGACTAGAGGACAAGACTCTGGACAAGTGGCTGAGGATATTTAATTTGTTCACCTTAGAAAAGAAGAGACTGAGATGTGACCTTATTGCTGTCTACAACTTCACAATGAAGGTGAGTAGATAATGAAGAGCTGGTCTTTTATCTCTGGTGTCTATTGAGGTGTGTGAGGGAATGGCTTAAAAAGCTGTATCATGAGGATACATCTATTCCCACTGGATATTAGGAAGATGCAATTTCCTGAGAAGGTGGGTCAATCACTAGCACAATCTCCCCAGCTAGGGGTCCATGGCCCAAAATCTGTTGGTGTTCAAGAAAGGTGCATATAAAATTCTTTGATATATGTTTTTACCTCTAGGTTTTTTGTGTGGAATCAGGATTTGGACTTGATCTTCTTGTGTCCCTTCCAAATCAGGATAATCTATTATTTTATTATTCTAATGAGAGTCCATGTGCTTCAGGAATTGGTCCTTAGCAATTTTTATTTGTCTACTTTTTCTCAGAAGATTTTGTGTTCTTGGATGCTGTTGATGTGGGAAACACTACATAGATTTCCTAATTCCTCTAGGGAGGTAAACCTTACTGTAAATATGTCACCCTCACGAAAGAAGGATTGAGACAGAGGACGAAATACAAAATATCAAGGTCTTGATCTGGAAAGGGAGTACATTTTCTTTCTAATAGGCAGAGAGAAAAGAAAGAACAACCTCATTGCCTGGTGAAAGCAGCGTAAAAAGAATGGAAATAAGAAAGAGATTAATCGAGCTTTCGACTCTTTCTGACAGGTAATGTCGATTTTTTTTATTGATCAGTTTCATTTACAGGATTATTAGTTACAAGGATTAAACTCTTACCACATGATGAACAAGCATTTAATGGGACAAAGAATGTTAATTAATGCATTACTAGCCCCACCTCAGGAAATTATATTGCTTATGCTCTATTACAGAATCAACATTTTTTTATCAATGATGGCAGAAATCTTGAAAATTCCTGCTCAGTTGCAGGTAACAGACAATCAAATAACAAAAAACTCATTTAGTCCAAGTCTTCACCATTATGTTGCATTAAATGCTTCCGCAATATGTCCAGTCAAAATTTAAGAGTTAGAGAGCGATCCAACATTCCCAATTTCTCTCTTAAGAGTCAATTTCGCACTCTGGTAAGTGTCAGGGTCTTGAAACACACAATTTACAGCACAGGAGTTCTGATATGTACTCAACTCAACACTGTAAATTTCCAGAAATTTGCTTGTGGTGTTTGCTTAAGTTCAAGCCCATTTTTCATTGTTTCTTTATGTTAAATAATCTGTATGTTTTCATGGGTTTTGCGTAATTTAAATATGAATAGACTCTTCCCATGTTTCAACTTGTTTATTATTTAAACATGCTAAATGTATTATCTAACTCTTTCAGTCTCTCCCCTATGTATCATTCTCTCTTTTTTCATCATTTGTGCAACTTTTTTGCCATTTCCTTCAAATTTGTCAATATCCCTCACCAGTGAAGAGACAGAACTAATTGTAATTATTTGAGTGTATGTTCTAAGCAGTTACCTATCAAAGCATTATTCACTTGTTGATTTAGGTGGGATGATTTTTGTCAGGTAAGGATGGCACAATGGTTTAAATACTAGTCTGGGCATCAAAAGATTTGGGCATATTTCTCTGGAAAAAAAAAAAAAATATATCCTCTGTAGTTTTAGGTAAATCCTTTAGGACCAAATGCTAATCAGGTCCTTAAGGCAGACCTTTACTCTGTTTTGCCAGGCAAGACAAATGACCACTGAGCAGCCTGTGTGGGAACTCCCCAGCAATTTCCAGAGTTCCATGCTTGAGTCCTAGCTTGTGATAAGAGTGATATTTAGGCTATATTTTCTATGGTTTCTATATTTTCAATACACCTGTTCCAGGTGTATTAGTGCAGCCATCACACTGTGTTAACTTGGTCATTGGCTTGGTGGTTTCTTTTCTATCATGTCCAGGACTGTGTTCAGAGAGCCTGTTAGCCATGTATTTTAATGCTATTGCTGTCTCACTACAGCCACGTGAATTTTATGTGTCAATGTTCATATGGTTTCAGAAATTAAGACGAGAATCTGATCTTCAATTAGATGTAAGGATATATGTCTATTTCTGCTACCAGCCCTGGGATCTTTACAACTCAGTGCTGTGAATAATATGAATATTACCCATCTAAAAGATTGCTGCTGTGAGGTTCAGACACTTAATGAAACCTTGACCCCTATTCTCCAGGCCTGCATTTTACCATTTTCAATTCCCTGCTGAATGTGAGAATAAGGATGGACATTATAGCATAAGCTGTCATTCAAGAGGAAACATGAAGAATGATGCATATCTGAAACCATGTTCCTTTGCACAACTGGCATTCCGTTCAGGAAATACTGCCTCATTCTGTGTAGAATCCAATGTCCTGAATTCTTCTTTTTGTAGGTATCTACAAAAGTTCTCTTAAAGAAATGTCCTTTCATAACAGTAAAGTAGTTAGAACACTTAGGAAAAGAGAAACACCAGGAAGGGACCTTAACAGTATTCAACTTTAGGCTTTTTGGTATGACTAAGATATGAGGCCAGTCACCTTAAGTTTCCTATATAATTATAAGCTCCTCCAGAGGATTATTCAGAGCAGGAATTTAACTTTGAAAGACAAGTAAATTATATACCTAAAGTTAGGAGGATTGAATAACCTTGAGTAACCTTGAATAGCGGATGCAATAGCTTGGTTTGAAGAGTTCCTAGCCAACAGTCTGTCAAATGTTTAATGTGAACCCAAGGTTCCCTCTAGCCCCTTAAATAAAAAATATTCATCAAGTTAGAGATGGAAGAATACTCATGGAGTTCATAGAACTATGTGACATGAGGATACTTCAAAGTCCAGGACCTAGGCTCTTAAAGGAGTACAGAAACTATGACAATGTGGCATAGAAGTATCTTAGTCTATAAGCATTGTAGCCAAATTAACAACATAATTGAAGGCAGAGTTCTAGCAGGTGAAGAAGGAGGCAATCAAGAACTTGAATCATGAGAGTTACACAGGTTTAGTTCAGTGGTGCATTTAGTTTTGGGACAGAATTATTTTTCTACACATTCTTGATTAAAGAGGTTAAGCAGCTGTATATGTTGCTGGCTGTTAAGTTTATTTTAAACTATATTTTATTTCAATGCTTAAGTAATTAAGACATTTTTTCTGGAATCAAATAAATTTTACGTGTTGTATTACCTATATTCATATCCAAAATCCTGCTTTGTCCTCTTTTTCCTCTGTCCTTTTGTTTTTGGTTGATAAGTTTGAACTGCCTCCTGCAGTTGTGGCAGAGATTAATTTTTAGACCTGGTTAAAGCACTCAGCTAGGAACTGCTGTCTACACAGAGGTGATTGAAGTTCAGTTTCCTTGGCAGTTAAAATGTTCCTTCCATTAAATTAGTGGGGCGCTGAAGAGAGACAGGGTAGGAAGCAAAGCTGGTGCCTTGCGTTAATTCATTATATTAATTTCAAGTCAATCTATATGTTTTTTAATACAGTAACTACTAGGAATGTCCTCTATTGGTTCTAGTTACTAATTTTCCTCTATCCAGAGGTTGCCTGTTTATAAGATAAAAAATAATAGTATATTCAAATAATGGTCTTTAAAACATTTTCCTTGCAGAGCTAAAATATGGTTGAATGTTCTCCATGAGATCTTGAGATACCCCTGTATTCTGGAATGAGGGATAATTAGGACCCTTCATAAAATAATAGGAAGCCTAAAACTCCATGGTTTTATGTGCAGCTCTCTTTAAAACTAGTTAATTAACTTTCCACTTTTAATTAACTTTTGGCACTTTCATTGATTTTCAAAACTATTCCTTCATGTTACTCTCTCATTTTATGTATATACACAATCTATACATGTGTACAGATGCAAACTCACTTATTTTCCTCGGTGCTGAAACATAACTTCCTCAACATTTTTTTTTACATTTTAGCTTATATTTCCATGGGATCCCATCCCGTTATTTTAATATATGTGTCTGAAACAGATAAACCGATACTCATTTGTGAATTTCATTAACATGACTTTAATCTTGTTTTCCAGTTCATTAACAAAGATGTTAACTACTGCAATACTTTACATTGATTCCTTTCCATGCTATTATTTGCTTCTTCCCATTCAATACAATGCCATTTACTGAGAATTCAGTAACAGACCTTCAAAACACTTCTGTAATCCACACTTTGCATGTGTTGTTTAGAATTTATTTTGGAATAAGAATATTTTGCTTGTTTGGTTCTTTCTCATGCAGTACTGAGACTTGACAAACACCAAAGCCTTTCACATTTGGCATTTGCTCTATCTTAACTATATTTCTTCCCCTTAGGTATGGTCAATTGTGCAAAAGATGACTCTATCACATCACAGAATCACAGAATGGTTGATATTGGAAGAGACCTCTGGAGCTCCTCGTGTTCAACTCCCCCACTCAATAGAGACCACCTAGGGCATGTTGTCCAAGGACAAGTAGAGATAGTTTCTTATTATCCTCAAGGATGGAGTCTCCATAACTTCTCTGGGCAATCTCTGCCAGTGCACAGTAAAAAAAAAGTGTTTCCCTATGTTCAGGTAAAACCTCCCATGTTTCAATTTCTGCCCATTGCTTCTTGTGCAGTCACTGGACACCACTGAAAAGAACCTGGCTCCATCTATACCTCATCTCAGATATTTACATACTCTGACAAAATCTGTCCTGACCCTTCTCTAACGTATGTTGAACAGTCGCAGCTCTCAGCTTTTCCCCATATGAGAGATGCTTCAGTCTCTTCATCATCTGAATGACCCTTTACTGCTCTAATATGGCCATATCTTTCTTGCTGTCATACCCCAGTACTGAACACAGTACTCCAATTGCAGTCTCACCAGTATTCAATGAAGGGCAAGGATGATTCCCCTCCACTTGCTGGCAACACTCCTCCTAATTTAGCTGAGAATATTGTTAATCTTCTCTACATTCCTAGCTCATGTTCAACTTGGGGAACAGCAAGGACTCCCAGGTCCTTCTCTGCTAAGCTCCTTCCCATACTGTTGGCCTCATCTTCTACTAGTGCATAGGATTATTTCTCCAGCCTGGTGAGGCCCCTCTGGATGGCAATATAACCTTCTGGTTATATTGGCTGCTCCACACAGCAAACTTGCTGAGAGTTTCCTCATTCTATCTAGGACAGCATCAATTCTTGCAGTAGCCAGAGGGGGCATGGCTAGATAAGGAGGTTGTTTTCTTCCACCTCACATTGTTACTGGGTACAGAGAAGGGGAAGGGGTCTCTTCTGGTTCAGGGTAGCATGTTGGAGGGAGTGGTTGGGTGTTGTGAGGTTCTGCAGTAAGCTTTTGCGCGTGAACCACTCTCCTCTCTCTTTTGCACACTTTTGTTACTAGTAATGCTGCTGTTACTTGTTTTCTTATTTCATCGCCATTTCCAATAAATTGTTCTTATCTCAACCTGTGATCTTAACTTTTTGGGCCTCCAATTCTTCTCTCCAGCCTGCTGAACAGGGAGAAAAGGTGGCGAGGGGGATAGGGTTTGGGGTTTGGAGTGTTTTCAGAGGGAATACTAAATTGGAGAATACCATTTCTAAATCATGACAAGGCTACACTCTGCTCCCAGGTCCATACTATTAATAATGTTGTTGAACAATGTTGGTACCAGTATTGCCCTCTGGAGTGCCACACTACTTGCTGGTCTCCAAGTGGACTTTGCACCCCTGATCATCACCCTCACCAGTCATTCAGCCACTTTCCAATATACCTCACTCTCTGCTCATCCAACTTCCAATTCTCTTGTCCTCTCTATGAGGATGATATGAAAGACAGTTTCAAAAGTCTTTCTGAATTCTTAGAACTTTTCACTCCTTCCCCTTTATCTACCAAGCTAGTCAGTACATCAAATAAGTTTATCACATTGAAGAAATACTTGTGAACCCAGTAGGTAAAAGCAACACCATCCCCTTCATCTAGTATTGGCTGGAAGATTGAAGCTGAAGCCAGACAAATTTGAAATTACAGCATGTGTATAAACAGTGGTGGTGATCAGTTACTGCAATAGAGTACCAAGCATGCAAGGTCCACCTTCCAGTGTGTGAGTACCTGAGGGTAGTGGATGCCTATCTACAAAATATGTGGTATCCAGAAGTAGATGAATGACACTGAAGACAGATAATATATTTTGGTTAAAACAAGATGCTCTGGTACCTTCTCCTGAAGATTTGAGAACAAGTGAAAATGTATGCTGGAAGAACTCAAATTACTGCATTAGCAGTTTTGACTAAATGATCTCAGAGTTGTTTGAAAGAGCAATTTATAAATGTTCAGTAGCTAGAGTTTCAGAAGAATGTCAATTTGCTCCCAAAAAGATGGAAGGAACTATATTAAAAAGACAGTCCACTTCTAAATGCAATCTTACACCCCTACTGTGTCATGCTATACCAACAGTGTCACTTTTTCATACATGTGTCTAGACATCTGCTAATGCTCATTGCTTTGAGAACAGCTTATTCCATATGTATCCTGTCTCAAAGAAATTGCACTGCCTGAAACTGGCATTTCTTCAGCTTTCTGTTTCAGATACTGTGTGTGCTCTTATTTTTAACCTAAATACCCCACTCCTTGTTTCTAACCTGTGAACTATTTGAAATTCAAAAGACCAAATGTACTCTAACTTGTCAGTTTTAATGCTTTGATACCATTTTCTCCTGCATTTTTCCTCTTGCACCTGTTTCAGCTACAGGATATTGCAGAGAGAAGTATCTTTCTGACAGCCCTTCCCTTCTGTCTACGCTGTTTTTCTCTCTTGCCCTCCTTCATTCCTGTTTTTTCCCTGCCTTCTCAGATCTCTTTACTTCTGGCCTCTGTGTACTGGGCCTTTCCCCACCATTTTTGGTGTTCTCCCTCCTTTGAAATGGGGGAATGGGAGGCTGGCAAGGTGTGTGTTTCAGAGCAGAGCAGCTGTGAGGCTGCAAATCCTTCTTTCCCCAGCTGAGCACCAGATGGTGCCTCAGGAGGAGCTGCTTGGACAGGACAGCAAGAGGACCTGATCCTCTTGCCACTTGCAGTTGTTTTGCCAGGTGCTTTGATGGCTATGAATGAACAGCAGGGGCCAAGAGGGCAAAGGATCCAGGAGGAGCATCCCTCAGTTTGATTGGAGACACTGGGGCAGCCTGAGAGCAGCAGTGTCTCCTAGTTACACCACTGCCCTTGTCTGCAGCTTTCTCTGTTGGCTGTATTTTCAAGCAGGGCAGGCCAGGAGTTGATAAACTCATGCTCTCTCCTTCACTCCCCCTCAAAAAGCCAAACAAACTTGTCTACTGACTTTAGTTAAAAGTCAACCATTTTATATAGGGATCTGTGTTTGTTTATGCAGTGACAACCAAGATGTAAAGTGAGCCACTGTTCTAAAAAGGCTTTCATGAAAGCCTCTCAGCATTGTTTGATACCCTGGAGAGGTTTCTGGTGCTAACATGACTCCAGCTCTCTGAGTAATACTTTCCTTAACAATATTGCCAAGTGTTAATTAAAAAAGAAATGAGAGATAGTTCTTTGACCTGATTCTAGTTCTGTATTAAGATCGAGTTTGCCAAGTGAATTTTAAAGGAAAAAAAAGTATATGAATTCTCTTGTGTTTTAAAAGGACATTGTAATTTGATATATTATGTTTCATGACCCAAAAATGTCTTCAAAAGACAAAAGGAAAGAAAATGACAGGTATAACCCCTACACCAATTAACACTTTTCACTGGATATTAATTTATGGGCATTAACCCCTTTTAATTTACCTTTAGACATATGATTAGACAGACAGTGAGCTCTGCTGACCAGCACATCTATAATTAGCAAATAGCAAGGTGAGGTAGAACTGGTTTAATCTCATTTCATCCCTGAGACTTTATCACCATTTGGCCTAGTTCCCTTTATCCAGAGATAACAGCTTTATTTGGCAGTGAATTAAAGAACCAAGTAGCTTTGCACTGTAATATAGGTCAAATAAAACCAGCACATTTGGTGTTGGGTTGTTTGACAAGCAAAATGCATGGAGATTGTTGGGGGTGGGAATAAAACAGTTGCAAAGGACTGTAGAAGATTTTCAGTCTTTAAATAGTGCAAAAAAAAGGGTAAAATATTTTAGTTGGAGCCATTCAGTGGGTCCAGTCGCAGTCCATTGGGCCATCAAGCTGGAAAACAGCATTTAAATTCCAAACCAGTTGGCAAGGACTTGGAGCAATGTGAAGACTGGTAAGATTTGGCCAGTGTCCAGGAGATTTCCCCTCATGATAATGTTAAGTAAAGTCTCCTATTTGACTGAGGAGTAAAAATCTGCATGAGAAGGATTTGTTTCAACTCCTTCAGTTTCCATGAGTAGTAGCACTGGTAAGACTCGTGTGAAGAAAGAGAAAGATTCTATCAGAGATCATGTCACCCTGCTCAGTTGATCTTTCAAATAAAAACAGTCTGTTTTCTCACCTAAATAATAATCTAAACATTAGATTATTAGATCCTTACTGGTCATCCTGATTTGCCACTCAGCATATTCAGTAAACAGCCCAGAAGTGATTGATTAACTTCTGTGATTTTAGAGGTTTCTAAAGTCATTGGTACCCAAGGGGTATAACGGAATTAACTCATTTGATGCCACTCTAGGTTATTTCAGCATATACTCAATCACATGAAACTAAAAATGTGCCAGTGACTCATAAAGCACTTAGCAGGTGTTATCAGAATTTTTTGCTATATCATTTCTTTAATAGTGGATGGCTGCAGGTATTATTCATGAGCAGCAGATAAGGTACTGTGCTACAACTCCCACTTGTACAAGCTTTTTCAGCTTCTATTGCACCAGTGACTGTCTGTACTTAGTAATCTGTCCTAGACAAGTGTGTTGCAAGTTTTGTTCAGCTTTTCTAAATATGACACTGTTTACAAACAGCTCTGCAGAAGTGGACCAAAAAATTAGGGAAAGAGGAACTGTAGGTAAAGTAGATTTGTAGGATTTTTCCTTTTAATTTCATTATTAGCATAAATAAAATTACATTTCTTTCTGGTGTGGGGATAGAGAAAAGGAAATAATAGTATATCTTTGATCTGTTGCTGGGATAATCCCATTATTTGATGATTAAAAATAGCTCTCTCTTACCCAATGGGAAAGCACTCTGCGCCTCTCCTCAGCAAATTTACTGGGAAGAAATCTTCAGCTTGATAAGCAATGGGTTGATCACTGACCCAGAGCTTTGCTAGTGAGATCGGACATAGGACATATGGCTCCTTGGAGATTAGTTCTTTACTGACTGTCATCCAGAAAACTGCCTTGTGGCCCTAGTTGGAAGGGATGCAAGGGACCCTTCACAGTTGTGAACGTCATCGGAAACTCAATGCTTCATGTGTGCATATGGACACTAAGCACAAATATGGAGTTAAATTACAAGCACAAGCCGTATTGGTGATTCTGGGTTCATGTGGGAAAACTTTCCACACATCCACGTGCTCTGAAGAAAGTGATGTCAGCTTCCTAAATTTTATTTGGGCAGCTAAATACTCATAGCTCTGCTGTGTCTGCACAAGCACAATTGATTATATGGGTGGAGATTTAGTGGGGCAGGAGTTGGTCTCTAACTCCATTGAAGTAGCTGTGTAATGGAGTAGTAATGTTCTTCAATTATGCCATGTGCTGTGTGGAGGCAGCTTGTGGTTGCATTGAAACTCCTTCAGACTAATTTAACAGAAAAACAAGGGGGAAAACGTGAAGTGGCCTTCATGCATCTTTGCATGTTTTTAATAGAGAACTAGGCTACAAAAACTGATGGAATAGGAACAGAAACAAATTTAGGGTGGAACTTTAACTTGCAATCCCACTATTGAGGCTGCAAAGTCAAAAAAATATTTGTGAAATGGCAGCTTAGTAAATTTGATTTATTTTCCTGTTTCAAGAAATGATGATATTTAATTTTGTCAAATTTGATATCTTAGTGACCTGATATTGAAGTGTAATCTTTGCTCTTAAAGATATTAATATATTTTTTTTTATTATTATACAAAGATATTTTAAATTATTCTGTCAGGAATCTAAATGTACAATAATGCCAATAAAAAACATATTCTTTCAGATTTTACTTCTATTTTTTCTGAGAATTGGAGAACAAATGAGTGTGTATAAGGAGCTTAGTGCCTATTAGCTGCTAGGAAGATATTAATGATTTTGTCACTAGATTTTGGAATTATGTTCTTCAATCTGAATAAGCAGATAGATTTAGATAGATAGTTTTGATACCACACACCTAATCCAAGGGATTTAGGAAGCTTCTTACATTACCCTGTGCAAATGCAGTATAAATACAACTTATCAAACAGCACATGTTTAGAAAGATGACACATGCACATGGTAGTAACTGATCTTAATGTGGTGCTTTTTCCACAAAGTATAACACATTTCTGGTTTATATGAAAATGCCATGTAGATAAATTTTAGATTTTGAAATCCTCAGTGACCAAAGAGAATCAAAGAAAACTATGTCAGATTTGCCTTAAAGTGCTAAGAAATATGTCTGATAATCTGAATTTCTGTGCACTTTCTCTTGGAATCTATCAGATAATGAATGGAACTTCTACAAAAATGCAAACAAAAATAAAATTTGAAATATGGCTTTAGGAAGAAACGTCAACATAACAAGATTAATTAAATAAAAATATCATGAACATGAACAGAAAAACTTGACCCTTCCAAACATATCTCCAATTATTAAGTTAAAATCGTTTTGGACAACTTTTATCTCTCCCTTTTGTTAACATTCAGGTAAACAAATTACATTCCCATGAATGATTCCAAGAAAATAATATCAAGCCTACAGATTTTAGTCATAGAACAAAACACATTTTGTAACATGAGGACTGCCTAAATTTAAGATGAGGTTCACCTTCCTGACTAAGACACATAGAGCTAATCCATACACATCATGGCTCACTTCAGATGCCTTTCAGCTTCACACTGTACTTCCAATTGCTACTCCTATAAGTCTTTTAAGAATCAGACCATGAAGCTAATTCTTGAAATCCTACAGCCTGTAAAATGCATAAGTTCTGCTTGTATAGGAAAAGTTGAGTTCTGTTTATCCTTTGTATATATAGAACTGGTGAGTGTACAAGTTTTTGTCTCCTGTTTTGCACAGCATGAGAGCAAGACAGGGAACCGACACATTCTGAATGCAGGGTTTGGTCCTGTAAATCTGGGTGCAGAGGTGGAGCTTCACACTCTAGTGCAGAGAGTGGTCACCACTCTGCAGGGACACAGGGAGACACTGTGGTATCCACGGTCTGCCTCCTGCCTCAGTTCCTTGCTTCTAAAACTTAAGCTCTGAATTGTCTCCAAAATAGGCTTGGGCCTTATTAGTGCAATTTACATCTACCTTTCCTTTTCACAGGAAGTTATGCATACGGATTTATTTCCTATGATTCACCCTCAAAACACCATAAGTTTCTACACAATTATGCAGGTGACTGAATAAAAAGCTTAGTTTTATTAGGAAATAAATGCCATTTTACTTCAGTCAGGACATGAGAGGGAAAAGGTAGTGATATGACATAAAAGGAGTACAGTCATTGAATGAGAAATTTTGAAATGATGCTGAAAGAAAGAAAGTGTAAAATAGGCCTTGCAATAAAATGCATATTTAACTGGATAAACTGAGGTTCATAAAGTCTAGATTTTTAGAAATTTTGAGTGTTTTCTTTTTGGTGCTCAGCTACCAGATCTTAAATTGGGCTCTGGAAAATGTTTATTTTTTTCAAAAGTGTGTGCAAAAAAATGTTTACAATATTTCTTTAGTTCTGTAATACCCCAAATCGTCCCTAAACACCAGGGCTTCACAGGTAGCCAAAATGTGCCCACACGACTCATGTATTTTGGCTGCAGGATGTCACTAAGGGATTTCTACACATATTTCTGAAGATAGCTTAACTTAAATCTTGTCAGGAATTTCAAAATAGAAGTAAAAGTTTGGTTTATTTTGTCTTCTAAGTAATCTCAGAAAAACATGATGAAACCATGAGAAGCTGAGTGTTTTGAATTCAGAGTCCCAGAAGAAGGAAAATTATTTTAGGTGTATAGGCATGTCAAGTCTAGAGTATACTGTCACTGCTGAGTGACTCTCCTTACAAGCATTAATTTGACTTAGAACTGTGAGTGATGCCGTTCATGCTATTCATATGTCTATATGGAAAAAATAAAACAAAAATTAAAAAAGGGAAAAAATAAAGAAGGAAAAAGGTTAAAGAATAATATAATGTATAAAAAAGGCACTCATCTCTGTGGAATAGAAGATAATCGTTGACCTGAGTAGTCAATATTGCTCATTTTTTCCAGGTAAACCTTTACCATTTGCCATCACTTTGATTATAAATTTCACTGATTCCAACACCACCCTTGGTCGTGCTTCAACCTGCAATATGTCACATCATTTAAAGATGTTCAGCATAGATAATTAGCAGGTGACCTTTGAAGTTATCTCTAAAACTGTACTAATTTATTTTAACAGAAAAGATGTAATAGTGAATGTGTAAGCCATGCATGCATCAAACCCAGTCATCTAAAGTAAATTCCAGTTCACCTTTAAGTACCAAAAGATTTAAGCCTATTTACAGCTTGGATTTACTAATATTTAGAGAAAAAAATATAGTTTAGCAAACCCTGTCTGAAGTTAAAAATCACACAAACAATGTTTGCCTTCTAAATGTCATATTGAAGGAAGCTTCTCTGGTGGAAGAGAGCACAGTATGATGATTAAACACATTTTCTTAAGAATCCTTGAGAACCAAGATAGAAAAAGTGGAGCAGCAGATTCATTCTCACGTTTAAAGCACACGTTTTTGTAAACGAGTGTTTGCCCTCCCTTTAACCACAAATTTTGACATGAGTAAATGTCCTGAAGAAATATTTGTTTGGATTGCACGTATTCTGTTCATTATTTAAGATCCACAATATTATGAGGAAAAGAAATCGCTCGGCTCGCTCAGTTGCCCTCAGTCCCTCTGGGGCTGGGAAAGGCCGGGCCCAGGCCAGGCCCGGGGGGCCACAGGTGGGAGCTCCTGGTGCCCTTTTGGGTTTTGAGTCCAGAGCAGGTTCAGACAGGTCCAAGAAAAAGGAAAAAAAAACCCCACAGTCCAGACAACTTCTCTGCCTCAGCTGGCCAAAAACTAACAAAAAGCAAAGGAGAGCTCTCTCGCCATCCGCACTGCAGACAACACAGGCCGTGAGTGAGGGAAGATGAAAACTCTGATCTTTATGTTTTGAAAACAATTGCCTCAGACATTCCACTGCTTCGCCTTCGCTCTCAGATCCAGTTTTAAAGGTGCAAAACTTACTTCTGAGCTAAACAGACAAATGGGGATACAATTCCGCATCAACCCAGGACACTAAGGAAAATACAGGATGTTGTAAATGAGCACAGTATTTGCTAATAAAGTTGTTTTTATAAAGTTAGGCCCTGTGCCGGAGTAGAACAAAGAAAATTAAGTTGTCCGTGGCCCTTCTAATGGCACCTGGATCTAATATCTTCTGGGTTTTTTTTGCACTTACCTGGATCTCAGATAAGAAGATGAAGCAATTCTGTACAGCTGTGATGCAAAAAGTTGAGAACCACTCTAATCTGTTCTGAAGTCTTCTCACTGCTACTGAAGACATTATACTTGTGTTATTTGGCCAAAAGCAGCAAGATCCTGCATTACTGGGAGGGCACCTCTGTTGGGATTTGATTCTTTCAACCTTCTTCATTTTGAAAGAGATTAAACAGACATGATTGAAATATTGTCTGTGTATGATATGAAGTACTTGCACTGGAAGTCCTGAGAGTTTGTGGAAAATATGAGCATATACTCATTTACAAGGACAGCCATAACTGTCTGAGATTTCTTGCAAAGTGTAGACAATTAAGATAACTCTTTCTAGATGATGAAGATGATGATGATGATGACGATGACGATGATGATGATTCTCTGCAATATCTCGGCCTCTATGATATGCAATAGGTAGAATCACCTATCACTATTGTTTTTTATCAAGTTATCATCCTGCCTATTGATCTGTTTGATAGGAGACATCCAGGAAAACAAATTTCCTGGCCCTACTAACAACTACTATGTACTAATTGTATGTGCAGTATAGCGAAGCAGTAGCAAGGTTTCTGCTGGGTTGTCTTCAACAGATCTGCTTACTTTAAACACAGGGCTTTAGTAAATAATTAAGAAAAAGCATGTGTTGTAGGTACCTACCACTTTGCTGTCTTAGCTGAATGCCTTGATGTAATATAAGCCTATGCAAAATAAGAAAAAAATATTTCAACACAGTATTCTAAGATTTAGGTAAAGTATATTCAAATGCTTCATACTTAGACCAATCCTCCCACTATGCCAGTGATGTCACCTTTAATTTCCTTTCAGAGAACAGATATTTCTGGTTCACAAAATGCCAAAGACATTCTCAGTCCTAAACAAGTTCTAAAATACATGAGACCAATATAAGCAGTAAGAATAATACCTGTAAAAACAAATGAGAAGGATTTAAATGAAACCGTCTGCATACATTTCAGCATCTAAGAGCCTTCCTAGGAATTAAATTTACAAAACAAATTCTCTATACTCAGTTTTCAAAAGAGTTAATTATCAACTAGGAGACCAATGTCTCACCACATGCAAAATGTTAAGAAAGTTAGAAAACAACATTTATGTTTCAGATTAAATATCATAGCTCATTATAATGTGGCTATACTCTGTGGAAGTAACAATTTGCAGTCCTCTTTTTCAGCTATATAAATATCAGCTGCATTTTGCAGTTTTGGTCTTTTTCTGTTTAACCAAAACAACAAATTTTATCACAGCAATTCAGAAAGATATTTTTATTTAACTCTATGCTGTGTATTTTCAAATTAAGACCTCAAGAACAGTAGTACTAACTCAAACCTAGAGGGCTGTTTAATATAGGGTCTTGTATCTATAAGTCTAATAATAGATATTGAAGAAAAACATCAAAAACAGAACAAGTACACAGAATGAGTCTATACCTTTTATACTCCAGACAGCAATGGCTTAAGAGCTTCTTAAGCTGGTGATTGCCTGCAGACCATCATCTTTAGTTGAGACCAGTGGACCTCTTACTATGTATTTGTTTAATTTTTTTTCTGAATCTGCTTTTATTTTTTACCTCATCACCTTATTTTTCACCTCATTCTATGGCAAGAAAATTCATAATTTCATTACAAATTAGATAGAAAGAATTATTTTAATTGTATTAAAATTTTCAGCATCATGATATTCTTGGTGCACTTAATACTGAATGAGAAATGGTGAATACTTGTTTCCTATTCATTCTTCCATTTTATAGTCTCAGTCATTTTTTACTAAGTAGAAAAGCCCCAGTTTGGCTTCCATTCACAGGAAAGGTTCTCAACATCTCATTTCAAAAAGAGATTTTTAGTTAAGCAAATTGTTTGTAAAAGTAATTTCAGCCTGACTTCCAAAGAGTTTGCCTTTAACTTGTTTTTTTCTTCATTCATTACTTTTAAAATACTGACACAATTTAAAATTTCTAAACAATGTTCTTCTTTTTGGTATCATCTGTTAGAGTGCCACCAATAAACTCCACCAATCTTTGTGTTTGATTCTTTACATTTTTGGTAAAACCGGTGGTTTTCTTTTTTCAGTCAGGGGTATGCATGAACACTGTACAACTGATGTGTTAATTTTGAGCAGCCTGAGTTTCAGCTGCTCTTAGAATGGCTTTGTAATTAGCATTCTCATTTTAATCTCATTGCTTTACTTGAAGGTAGACAATGCAGTGTACATTTTTATATGTCTCCTTTCATCCAAATGAGATGATGAATTTTAGATTTTACACTCACGATGAGAAAATGGTTCTTTAACAGCTATATTTAGAACTGCACTGCTTAAAATAAAATCAAGGCTCACTTCCATTCTTACATATTTTTAAAGTATTTTCCCCTAGTAACTGATTTTTGTTTTTCAAAAACATATGCCTCTACATGTGCACTATGCCTCTGCATTACCTTGTTTACTTAGTTAAATGACCAGCTTAAAGAACTGAGTTTACTACTGCTATTCCTTTACAGCCTCACTAATTCCCCTTGACATTTTGAAGTCATAACTGCTTTATGCACCAAATTGCTGGCTTTTTAAATCTCTGAAAACTTCCTATTTGGGCATGGAAGCTCAATTGTTCTAAACTGGATGGTACAATTTGACAGTATAAACTTATTTAGTTTAATTAAATAATCCTCTTTTTAGCATCTATTGTTCACTAGAATGATATAAAAAGAGGAGATATATGTTTATGTCAACTGACCTACAAGGGATACCCTGTCAGAACAATCCCAGCCTGGATCACAGCATGAATAATTGCCTTGAAGGTCGTTTTTCTGATCTATCTCCAGACAAAGCTGCCTTCTTGCACTTAAGCAACCTGGAAAGAGTAAGTCTAATTCCATGCTTTTCCACTCAATGAAATTCCCATGGGAGGCGGTTCAAAGGCCAGGACATGTAGAAGTAGCTCTTCAACCATGGTGTCTGAGAGAAGACCTACACACCATCATGTCTCTAACCATGACACACTGAGTATCCATGTGGTATAACAAGGATTTTGACTCTTTGCTCCTGTCTTTATTTAATAAATTACAAAATAATATAATTAGGCTATGAAAGGATCAAGCGTACACATTTGATCTTTCACACAGGCATTTTGGAATGCCTTTACAAACAGGGGGTCCAAAGATGTTATTTGCATATGGAAAAGTAATCCTCATTCTGTCATACAACCTATATTAAAATTTTACAAAATGCACAAGAGTATCCTGTGTTCAAAGGTTGCTTTATGGAGGAAAGAAAGAGGAATTGTTCGGTCATCAAGAGAAAAAGAAATTAAAAGTATAATTAATTTCTTCTTTTGTAATTTTTCAGACACATGGAGTAGTTTCTAGCATTCTTATTCTAGCCAAAAACATGTTGTAGCAAAATGTTTTAAGAAAATGAAGGCTAAGAAATCTGCTTTCGGAGTGCTCCTCCTGTTGTTGTTGTTATTATTATTATTATTATTTATTATTATTATTATTATTATTTGGATTGCATCTCTTACTGTCTCATGAGTTTCTGCATCAGCCTTGGATAGGTTAAAACATATGAGTCGTAGTGCATGCTTGATTTTCAAACTCATTGTTTGTATAGTTTCTGTTCCTAATTGACTACATTTTGTTCATACTTTTGAAAAGCAGCAGCTGCCCAGTGTTGCAAAGGCCTAATTTTGAAGCAGAGGCACGTGGGCTGAGCACTGGAATGCTGGTGTGGCTGCTTGGTGCTTCAGCTAGAATTCTAACTATTTACTGACAGCTGAGATGACTAGGAGTCAGCCCCACATAAAAGGGGTCTTCTCATATTTCTTAGAGAAGATAATTTAGTGTGTATGTGCACATGTCTTTAATGATTCTCCTCTGAAAAAGAGAGAACTTATGTTGGGTCAGACAATGTGCAGACTGTACAAATGTATTATTTATGAGTAGTGGGAAACACACAGGCAAACATGTTCTAGGCCCTTAGGAGCTTACATGTCTAATAGCAGACCGAACAAAACTAGTGGGAGCTGAAAACAATAGATGGAGAAATGAAAAAACAGGCAAATGTAGATTTCAAGATCAAAGGTTAGATAGTTTATCATATGAGTCCTTCCAAAATATTTCTGCACTCTGTTAAGTAAGCCATTGCAAGCCAGTGGCATTTCTTCCTGTTGCCAAAACCCTTGGAACTACTTTAAAAAACATCTTAGATTTTCAGTCTCTTACATGCACAAAGAGACTCCCCCCATACATGTCTTTCCCCATTCCCCACCCCACTCTGGACTTCACACGCCATGAAGATAAACTCTCTGTGGCTCTTGAGTTATACTAAGGGCTGTATTCCATTAGTCAAAAAAAGATTGTCACTCGGAGGAACATTCATACTTGATCTCGGCGAATTTCGGTGTTCAAGGCCACGCCGGATGGGACTTTGAGCCACCTGGTCTAGTTGAAGATATCAATGCTCATGGCAGAAGGGTTGGGCTAGATGATCTTTAAAGTCTCTTATAACCCAAGTCATTTTATTATTAAAGATTTGTCAAAGAGTACATTACTTTTATTGCAGATTAATGAGGTTATATCACTCAATTGCCATGATGAAGATTCAGGAAGGATGAACATTTTAAGCTCCAGTTTTCTACTGGAATTAATAATACTTTCTATCATAACTTAAACTGAGCCTGACTATTTCAATGGTAAAATTGTATAGGTCATTGGTAAACCTTTAAAATGTGTAGGCATGGTTTAGATGCAGAATACTGTTTTTATAATCAATAGTTAATATTTTATAGAAAATGATAAAACTATGTCTAATATTAACCCTAGTGATGTGTCTTCGTAATAAATATTATGTCTTCATAAATATTAGTGACCACTCAGAAGGCTTACAATATCATCAAACTAATAAAAATGCAGTGCTCCTAAACTCCATAAAACGTTTGAAAATCAAGGCCACTTCCCCAGTAATTTATCCACAGCCTCAAGAACAGGCTTCAAGATACTCTAGAATTCAGCTACTGATTTCTATTAAAGGTAATTATATAATAACAACATCCAAAAACTATTCTTCATCTTACCTTCACTTTTGGTCCAACACAAATTATTTATATTTTTTAAAATTTAGGCCTCAATAAGCCTTCCATAGACATCCCTCATATAAAATTGCATTCAGCACAGCTGTCTCTGCTGTGTCTTCTGGGAAATACTTCAATGGAGAAAATGGTTATTGGTTTTGTGCTGACAAATTATTGATCACACTTGTCTTATGAATCACTTGACACTATGGATTTTTGCTGAGACCATTAAAAAGAGCAGCCTCAAGCCCTCTGTGTCCTGTATATACTGAAAACACTCTCGCATTCAAATTTATGTGCATGTCACTAATGACCACAAAGAGAAAACAAAATCTTAAAAAGACAATTTTGAAGCAGATAGTTTAAACAAAGGAAATTAGAAAATAACTTTTAAATGGTTAAAAATATGCAAAAGTGTAACTAGCCATTTAAAAACAGATAATGAATGTCCAGAATGTGCATAGTATTTGTAAACTGCTAGCTTAAGACTTAAGACAAGTGAAAAACAAACCAGTGGTACTAATGTATTGCTTTTTTTTTCATCAGAAATCCTCTAATTTTCAAAATCTTTTTCTTGGATATGGGTATGAATAAAAATAGTTGGATATGAGTAGAAATAGTTTGCAGCTGTACCAGCACTAAAGCACTGGGCAGGTAGGCTGTTAAGCCCTCTATCCTGAGGCCCAGGACAGAAAAAACACAGAACAGATTCTAATTTGTGCTCTTGTCCCCCCATAAACCCTTGACTGCCAAACAGCACAGAAAGTCACCTGTGCTGCCCCACAGGTTCCGCTGCGCCTGAGGTTCTCAAGGTAAGGACACTGATATTCTGACTACAGTCTGTGCAGGTTTTTGAGGGGGACTTCCTTCACATTCTCCTCCATCTTCTCATTCAAATAACAGCTCTTAAAATTTAGCTTATAATTCATGCTATAGAACAATACCATGTGTCAAACTGTCGTAGTGTATAAATGAGCTTGAGCCTTCCTTTTATGAATGAAGCCACATTTTCAGTTGTTTATATTATTTTAACTGTTTACCCAACTTTAACAGTTTATTCTGGACATTTCAGTGATGGGAAATTTTACCAAAACTATTCCAGCTATTTCTTTCATCATTCAAGAAAGAAAGCGTTGCCAGTTTCTTCTAGGTAGTAAAGACATATCTAAGGCTTAGTTCAGGAGAGGCAGCTGTGGAATTCAGGTAAAAGGAAGACAATGTAAGATTTTTTTTTTTTTGCTACCCTATTGATTGATTGCTAAAGACCTATCAATACCTCTTTATTTGCAGAGAAAATAAGCAATAACCCCACATATGGGAGACAGTCACTTTACACTTTTGACATCTTTTCAAGATATACTAAGTATTCAACTTTGCAACTCTTGAAAATCTCACTTCATACAATATCACTAGCTTCCTCCTACTAGCTTTCAAAACAGTCTACCAGCATGAACATGAAGGACTAAAATGTATGTGGAGAAGACTGACAGCAACCAATCTGTAGGAAACTGTTGGTGCTTTTCCTGAGATTTCACTTCCTCTCTCCCTTTGGTGTTTTGCTCTCCTGATCTAGAGAATCACAGTAAAAAGTGTTAGACTCAAATTAAGAAAGACCAGATATGAGCAAAAGAAAAGGAAGGATATTCAGCTACAGGTAGGGTGTTGGAGACTGATGGAGAAAGGGTGATGCAGTTAAATCATTTGTGCAGAAAGCTGAGTGATGGGAATGGTAAAAGAAAAATATATGGAAAGTCCAGAAAAAGATAGAATAGAAATGGGGTCTTGTGCAGAAGATGAAGTCAGAGCCAAAACAAAATTATAAGGTTAGGAGTAGAAGATACTGGAAACCCCAAGGAAAAAGGAAATTATGTTCCATAGCATCTGTAGGAGTTTGATATCATCCTCCAGCAAGTCACCTAGCTAACAGAGCGGGGAGGCAGTACACAGCAAAGACCCTGAAATATGCTGGAAAATAATTTGTGGAACTGGAGGGCAACAAAATTAAGATCACCAAGAATTTTACTTGGTTGTATGAACATAATTATTATGACTCAAGCTTCAAAAACCATCTTATATTTTCTGCAATATTTTTTGACTAATTTAGTCTTCTGAGGTTTTACATTTCTTTACCACAATCTGTTAATTTTAATTTTTGAGGAAGCAAATAGTATAACTTATTCTTTTTTCGTTTCTGCTATGTCCACTCCCTCCTTTGAACAGTCCCTTGTACTAACTGCTTATAATGAGATTTCAGATGGTTCAAATTGACTAAGACTCTTTATCATGTGTATGTTTAAAGTTTTATGTTAACCTACACTGTTTATAAAGTCTCCTAGAGACTTGGACACATTTGCTGAAATTTGTTGAATATTGAGAGTTATTTTATGGTGAAATTTTACTCTCTCATGATGTTATTAAATTAGTAAATGGCTTCAAAAGAAATTACATGATATCGCATGTACAAGATGACAAGCCTTGAGTAGAAATAGTTGTGTAGGAGGCTCTCTTTTAAATGCGAATGTAATAGTCTCACCCCCCACCAAAACTACAGAGTGCTGGATAATTTTTTTTATGTTATGCAACATTCTTTCAAACTATAGACATTTGAGAATTAATTTTCATACACAACTCTTAAGCAAATACTCATAATATCATCCTGCAAAGAGAAATTCTGTAAAAATTATTTTAAAACCATATGCTATGTAAGAAAATTTACCTGGAGGCATTCTTCTACCCTCTACTGAAAATAGGCTATACAAACATGGTGTTAAGGTGTACTTATCCTTCACATACTGGAAGCTTTAAGGGAGTCCAAAGCCATTTACAATTTCTAACTTTACAGAAATTACAGCTTTATTTTAATGCTACTTCCTTTAACTTTTGTTCTGATTCCCAGGACTTTCAGAAAGTGAATAGACTACCTATATGTAAGAGATTTTAGATAAGGCTGCAACTGCCTTCATTCTTTGCATTTTTTGGTCTGCATTTCCTGCTAATGTGATTTGAATAAGCCAATTACATTGAAATTTGGTCCATGGTTGTGCAAATATGTTCATCAGTGTGGATCTCTTCTGTGGTGAGAAATGTACTAGTGTACATTTGACTGTATAAGAGATCTGCTGGGGTCATATTTTGTTCTCTTTTCTGAGGTTCTATTTGCACTACACTGGAGGAAGATTTCAAGAAAATAGAGCATTCAAAAAAATAAAGAAAACCTTTAAAAAGTACTGAAATTCTAAAAGTATAGATTGGATTTTATTTTCTAGTTGCAAACATGGAGTTTAAACTCACATTTAATATATGAAATCTTCTCTAAAAAATGCCTGGGAAATTATCATTGATAGCTTGATGAAAATATTCCCAAATGCCCTATGTGTACAACAAAACACTGATCAAAAGCACAACTGTAAGAATTATTTTATTTTACTGTAAGATCTCTTTATCAGTAACATCATGTGCACAATTAAGCTTTATTCACACCAACCAAGAACTCCAGACAAAAATTATTCCTTTTTCAAAGTCTTGGAACTTCCTGATACCCTTTAAGTGCTAGTGACCTTAAGACAGAATAATTTTTCAGCAAGCACTTCTTCACACACTGACACTGACAGCAGTCTTACTTTCTGTGTATTGTTACACTTTCTTCACAGCTCTGTAATGATTCCAGATGAAGTCAAACAATTGGGATTTTTTTCAGTAAATTATATTCCAGGCAAAGAACAACAATCTCTGTTCTCACTGAAGGAGACATTCCTGAAACACCACAGTAGTGCTCTATGTGCAAATGCTGAATTCCACAATTAGTCTGTAAACAATAGAGATGTGGGCTAAATGGAGAGACTTGCCAAATTTGCTGAGGTGAGGGTTGCTAGAAACAAACAGGAGTAAATATAAATGCTCTGGTATGTGAACACCTACAGCAACAATTATCCACTCCCTCCCAAGTTTAGCAGGTTGAGTTCCCACATTATAATGCTCTTAGTTTTGGGAGTAAACCAGGTTTCAAGTTCTGCTCCAGTGAGGAAAGAGACCAAACCACTTAATGTCTGAGATACTGCATTAAAAAGGATACAATGTCATTTTCTATAAAGATACACGGCCAAATGCTACACAACACAAACTTGATCTCATCTTCCTTTTCTTTCAAAGGCAACACATACAACTGCAACTGCCTACATAGACATGAAGGGTGTTGGAATGAGCAGTTTTGGCCACATTGGAAAAAGATATGAATTTTATTAGAAAAAAAAAAGTTAAGGAGAGTACAAGATAATCATTATACTAGAAAAGTTTAGAAATAGCATATATACCAAGAAAATAGATTTTTTAGATTGCAGTTGTTTAACATTCAGTTATTTGAACATATCTAAATGGCTGTAATAATGCACCCAAAATAAGGTGACTATAACACAACCTTTTGGTGTCATGAAAAAAACAGTTCTTCACCCATACCCTGTGAGATTAGAAAATTAGAGGGGGAAAAAAAAATCAATAAACTCTTACAAAGCTCTATTTTAATCCCTTAGAAATATGAACATCGCTTTTGTTTATTTCTAAATAAGAACATATTCTAAGCCTCCAACCATGTTGAAAATTCTTTTAAAATTTCCTTTTGGTAGTAATGAAGTACCCTAGAAAATGTGTGATTACAAAACAAGCCTGTTTTACATAGGAGGCTTTCTGACACCATAGTGACAGCAATAACACAAACCTCAAAGTAGATCATTGTTTATTTTCTCCCTCAGTTTCCTATTTGTGTTCCTTGTGGGAAATGTATGTCATTAAAAGCAGAGCAAGGCATAAGAGGCATAGAACACGAGTGGGAATTTTTATTGCATATCCTTTTCAAAAAACCTTAAAATTACTTTTACCTGAATAATTTTTTGCCTAAATAACTATTTTTTTTTCAATCCACTGTCTCTTTTTTTTTTTCCTCATAATGCTAATTTTAAGTCTCTTACACACATGTTTTGTGATGGCAAAAAAATCAAGTTTTCAAGAGATCTAAACCCAGTGTCTGAGCTGTTACACACAGAGCCTGAAACTCCTGGTGAGAGCTCACAGCACTTATACACAAATGCACGTCAGGAGTCTGTCCAACAAAATATCTGTCTATCCAAATTACTGTGACAAGCAACACTAGCCTTTGAATCAGGACTCTGCTTTCTGTTAAGTGTATTTTTATGTGGTAGGGAAATGATCCCAAGATCTTAGCAAGAAAAAAGACGCTACTGTACTCAGACCTCACAAGGAGATCAAGACCAAAGAAGATGACATTTGATCTTGCACATACTTTTCTCCAACTTCCCATGGCCTTCTGCTGCAGGAAGTTCTCATATTCAAATC
This sequence comes from Polioptila caerulea, assembly GCA_013397295.1. Taxonomy (NCBI): domain Eukaryota; kingdom Metazoa; phylum Chordata; class Aves; order Passeriformes; family Certhiidae; genus Polioptila; species Polioptila caerulea. The sequence goes on along the minus strand of VYXF01010193.1, from coordinate 168,596 downwards.
AGCAGGACTTCACACATGCTTAAAGACAGGCATGTGCACAATGGCTTTCTGAGCTTGAGGCCATCCTTTAAATTTTTATTAAATAAGAGAAGCTTGTAATCTGATGTTAAACAGTGGCCCAGACCTCAAGAACTACTCAGCTTTTACTCAGTCAGTGATTCTGTTTGACTGATGACCTTAGGGTTTGGAAAGCTTGATTTTTTAAAAAAAAACTTCCTGTACAGTAAGTCAAAGTTGATATGTCCTCTAGTTCCACTAAGATGACGGCCCTGAAGGCAAGAGCAGTAAATCAGTTGCAGATTAGAGCCAAGTTCACTTATTTGACATACAAAAGCTGTTCCTAATATAAATGGCTGGGAAAAATGCATACAGTATGACAGAACTAAATAAAATTCTTCCTCAGTAACAATAACTGCAACACAAATTTATCAGCAATACAAGGTAGGGAATACCTCCACTGTATTACAATTCAACTTTAAATACTCATAACCCACAAAATTACTTAACAGCATATCCTTTTCCCTTCCCTTCCCTTCCCTTCCCTTCCCTTCCCTCCCCTTCCCTTCCCTTC
>VYXF01010193.1:135610-167938 GCA_013397295.1 Polioptila caerulea | reverse complement strand
CCTTCCCTTCCCTTCCCTTCCCTTCCCTTCTTTTTTAAATGGTGATAAGAAAACTTTTTCCAATAAACAACTTGTTACTCATGTTTATGACTAAAAATATGCTTAATTAAAGTCAATGTCAAGAATAACTCATGTTCTTCAGCACTTTGGAGACCAGAAAATAGAATTCTATCAAGATATGAAATATACAATTATTTGTGTATGTATTGAGTAAGATAGCTTGTGCTCCCACCCACCTTTTTCCTCTCTTCTGCTATTAGTTTCAAAATCAATTTAAAGTGCTTTCTGCATCTGAATAAATTGTACCAGAACTGTCATTTGAATAATGCATAGCTTCCTACTGAAACTAAAAATATTTATTTAAATCATGGAATGAAAAAAAAAAAAAAGGGATTTTAAGTGGGTGGAGGCTGTCCTGCAAATTGCTGGAACTAATGTCTTACCCTTACATATATATTGTCAGCACCACATAGACACCTCAGCCTTCCTGTGTCCCTGCTTCCTAGAGTCTTCCCACAATGGGAACATCTGCTCTGAGCAGGCAGGCTCTGTTTCTAATTCGTTCTCCAGTTCACTTCTACATGAGCAAGACAGTACTTCACAGCACCAGTTAAACTCATGTGCATTCTATGCACCTGTCTCCTTCATTAAAACAAATAACAAAGGTACATAACACACCTCACTTGCATGTAGTAATTCCAAAACCTTAGGCAGGCCAGGCTGTGGAATGGAGAAGAGGAAGAAAAAAAAAAAAAAAGATACAAATATTTCATTTGCTCAGGTTAAATCTCTGGGTTCTGGGAGGAGTGTATCCTTTTGCTCACGCAGAGGAAACTGCAGCACTTGTTAGGACAGCTTAGAGAAATCCCATGACTAGCAATTTCAAATAATGAATATAGAATATAAATCTCAAATTCTTGTGCTTATAAAAAAAAAAAAAAAACAACTGAACAAAGAAAAGACCTCCCTACAAATCATACATGACCAGGTCCAACCCCTCGGATGTCCCCTTGTCCTCCCCTTTCTTCCTGCTCCCCATGGGGATGCAGTGCCTGGGAGCTCTCTCCTCTGTAGCTGGTCTAGCAGGATTACATAGCAAATGGAGGAGGATATAAGAGCACCATAAACACGTGCCTTCTCTGAAAATTTGAATAGACCCTATGAGGCTTATTTCCCTATGAGTAAATTGCAATCAGATCTCAGTTTCATAATCCAAATAACACCCATGAAGTCTGAGGTGGTGGACTGAGGTCTTACACTAAGGGGACATGTAATATGTTATCAAGAGATTAGCGCAGAAATTTTCCTCCTCTCCCCCACCCTTTATTTGCAAGAAGGTCTCAAACTATCAAAACCTTTCCATTGTTATAACTTCAAGCAATGCAATCACTTCACATTTCTTAACTAATGAACTGTACCCCTCTCCTTCCTTTTCCTTCCCCTTTCTCAGGCACGCAATGACATCAGATTATGTTTAGTTTAAACAAGTCAAGGAGATACAAACATTCCTGAAAATATATTAATTCCTTCCTGCTCAACAGATTAGCAGCATTTGATTTGACATGACTATAAGTTTACACACTTCAAAGAATTTATAAAGTAATACCTTCTAAAAAAGGAATGAATAAAAAAATGTTCTTCACATGCACATTCTGCATGACTAAATGATGGATTTTTTTTTCAGTATTCACAATCTGTTTTCATGCCTTGGTGCTAACAGTCATGAACAAAAATCAACTCCAGTATTGTTGCAGTAATGGGGAACAGTCTGGCCTCCACCTAACCCTGAAGATAATTATGCTAAAACAATAGTGATGAGCATTCAGCTAACTAGCTAAAACAAGGAAAGACTGCTGCTGCCATTCATCAAAAAGGCCATTTGGATAATGAGGAGAGATGGCTACTGACATATTTCAGCAGGGGAGGCCATCCTGCTGGGAGTTTCTTTCAAAATGCCAAATTCTATCCATTTAAAAAGCAAACATCATGCTCTCTTTGGTTTGTGAGGTGATCTGGGGAGCAGAGACATAAGTCATATGGTCCTATCCAAGTTGGAATAAAGAGCTGGAAGAGACACTGAAAGAGAAAAAACATGCCGTAGTGTACGTATCATTGTAATCTTCAGTCTCCTGAAAAGACCCATCCTAATTATGAGCAACATGACTGCTGTCAGTCAGGAGTGGCAAATCCCTTGCTTTCTGTAAGAAGCTACTAATCTGATTATTGATTTACAATTCTGGTGATTAGTTAAAGAATGTGCATCTTAAGGAATCTGAACAGATACTGGAGAGACAGTAAAATAGATGCTTAGAAGAAGTGTTTTGCTTTAACTAAATAAAATAGCAGATAAACCATAGTTTACAAACATACTTAGACTATGACTATTGTGTGAATAAAACAGAATGAATTTTAACCAACATGTCTGGTTTTGTAAGTAGTGTCCAATATAGCAGCCGCTTCTTCACAGCAGAGGTCACAGATGATTATCTAAAATAACAACAAGATGGAAGACAAAATAGTGATGGACTTTTAAAGTAAAAATTAAGACAAATTGTTGTACTGTCTTGTGTTTCCTGTGTGAAGACAATTTCTCACATTTTAAACTGTTATTTGCTGTAATGGCAAAAAAATGTTTTTTAATTTGTCTGTGAAAATATGTTTTAAAAAGGTTGTTTTCATACAAAAAAGGAATAAAATGAAATATATGTCCTATTTTTCAGTGGCTCGCCTGAACAGAGGTGCTTTCCAGAATAACAAGCAAGGACCACATTCAAAATTTCTCCAGTGTTATCCATTGTCAGCAGCTGAAGACTGTAGAAATCTCAGCTTCAGCCCCTCTACTGCTAGGATGTCAGAGTCCTCTCTTTCACTGGCACATCACACAAAGGTGAATATACTTACTTTCTTAAAAAGCTCACTAACAAATCCATGACTATATGGAAAAAAAGATATTAAGATAATAGAAAAAACTAACTGGAGGAGAAGGAAATTCAGTAGGATGTTTCTAAAAGAAAATATGAGCCCAGTGAACTTAATCTCCATCCTGATCTAATCTTCTGCAGTCTTCAGAAGTTAAGAAACTCCTCCATTGAAGTTATTCAGAGAAGGATTTTGGCAACTATCTCCGTATCTATCTCCACAGGCTCTATGTGACTTAGGGAGCTTGGCTTCAGTAGGCTAAAATTCATCTCTTGTCATACTCTATACAATGAGCTCATTCAAAAATGATTGTGTCAAGGAAGCATCTATTCTCTTCCATTTCCAAAGAGTCAATTTCAGAGAAGCATTTTGGGACGCTAGAACATATAGATGAAAATTTAAAAGTCTTCTGAGGGCAAAAAATTGGTTTGTGCTGGACCATGGTGTCAAAAAGGGTTTGTATTCCTCACCTAGAATTCAAACAAGCGTATATTGTTCAAGTATTGATAAAGCAAGTCATAGAATCATAGAATATGATGAGTTGGAAGCAACCCAGTGGGATCATCAAAATTCAGCTCCTTACCCTGCACAGGACCATCCCAAGAATCACATCTTTTAAACCATTACATTGTCAAGAAATATAGTGTAACATGAACACATGTGAAACATATAAGGAGCAATAATTCTAAAACCTAAAAAACTTCTTATACATGTAACAATGTTCAGTTGCATTAATTGAACTGCCACAGAACTGTGTTTCTACTGAACTTTCTCTGCTCATGCTGAAGTCATTGCAAGAGGCTGATCACAATGTACTTGGTTTCTTCGAGGTGTTTGAAGAGAGAACCCCACAGCTTGCTGCGTACCATTAGACTGCAGATTAATAATGTTATACCTTAGGTAAAAACTGTTCATTGAAACCAGTTACAAACAAACTTCTTTTGGCACAGCATGGGCTTTGCTATGTACATTTCTAAGTTGATAAACTCTGCAAAAGACAAGCTGTTAAAAGTGTTTACATTGTGTATTCCTTGTACTGATCCATTATTTCTTAGTGCTGTGTGAAAAATGAAGAAACAGAGAAAGAAAGATTATTTGCCTTTCTTTGTGCCATACATGATCATGACTAATTTGATACTAGAACTGGAATCAAAGGAGCTTAGTAAAAGGTTCCATATCTAATTCTTTCCCACGTTCAGTCTTACCTTGATCTCTGAAATGTTTTCCTTCTCTCCTTAGGGCATGAATACTTGCTATTTACATGTCTGCATTTTGTAGGAGAGGCAAATTAGGGCAAAAATTCTCTACAACAAACTTCCACAGTGAAGATACTGCAGCTATGTGTAAGTGGTCACGGGAATACATATTGTCTCTAAACCAAGGCATGCAGCATAGTTTTGCTTTAACAAAGTTAAATGTCTCTAATATTTGCAGCCAGTAACAATAACTTTTCTACTGCAATCATGGCCTTTTGGACTATAAAATTCAAATACAAAACTAACAAACCCTTCACATTTCTCTTTGCACTAATGACAAAAGAACAGGGTGGTGCCATGTTGGCAGCACTGCTGGATTGCACTGATCTCTGTCATTTTTGGCAAATAATGAATCAACTTGAAAAACTCATGTGAGTTTAGAGATATGCTATTAGTGTAGAGTTAAAAAATACTGCTGTGGTGTTTACAGAAAGCCCTTGCTCAGATTATTCTATTTGAAGTCAATTAGAAGACTCCTCTGATCTTACTGGCATGGGTTCTCACAGCAAACACTAGACAGTTGCTATCACTAGCACTGAAGAATGCGGCTATCCCGGCAGAATGCAAAGGCTCTTTTTAGGAGCTATTCACTATCTCTGTCGATGCTCATTGCATTTATGTCTGTTCTGCAAAGTCAGATCAAAATCATTGCCTCTAACCATTATGCAGACAAGCAAAGGTAGAAGTACCTGCCAATTTTCACAGTACAGTTCCCATGTCTGCTGGGCATTGTGGTTCCACACAGAGTTATTCCTTTCTAGCATACCTTCTGAAGCATTGACAGGGCCCAACACACCACTGCTTTGAAGAAGGCACCAACTCAAAAACAGAAAGAGAATATAGGTCAGTATGATATTTTTTTATTCATTTTTATTTTGCTTTTTCCATTTGCTTTCATTACTCCCACAACCTCATTTATGAACTTTTCTCTGTCCACTTTGGTGAAAGTGAAAAACACCTAACTGTAAAGCTTTCATGTATCCTAGTCTTCCAAACCAAAACCAGGTTGCATACACATATCTGCATCTGTCTGTTCACTTCTGACTTCTGAGTCTTCTCGGTGGATGGCATCATCCATGTTGTGGAATCCTCCTCTCAAGGCATTTTGCAAAACATAAAGAGCAAAATCAAAGGGATCAGAGGCAGAGAAGAAAAGGATTTTCGGGTTTTGCAAGCTAGATAGGCTCTTACAGCTGCCAAATTTGCATCATATGTACTCTGATTTTATTAAGTGAAAAACAGAGGTTGATTTTAGTTTTGATTCAGTGTTTCCCTTTATAAGCCTAAGATTTATATTCATTGTGTTTTCTTTCTCTGACTTTTTAGGAAGACACTGTTATGTTTCTTGCACAAAAACCTCTCTTTCATAAATTATTGTGCTCTGAGAGAGCAATTAGTATACCATGATGTACAGTTCTTTCTACATACCACCAAATATCTCTGAGGAATTACACTGAGAAATCAACTTGGCATTTGAATCTTAAAACAAAAGCAATAAATTTAGTAACAAATCCTGTTAGCTACAGAGCCAAAACTTTTTCACTGATTTTTATGAGCCAAAAAAAGCTTTAAAATTCAATTTGTGTCTCAAGTACATATGCACACACATGTGCAGGCATCTGGCATACAATTTACTACTTCAGATAAAGCATTTGCAAAATAGAATTTTATCTGCTGTGATGTCAAAGTCTCAACATCTAATGTGATTGGTGATAGATAAACAGCTTGCTTTATTGGTTCATCCTTGAGCATACTGAGTGAATTTTTTTAATTTCAGAAAATGTTGTGCATCTGCTTTCCAAAATTATCCCTCTGTCTTGGTTTCTTCTATCACTGATGATTTCTGGGAATTTAGACCAGCCCTATAATTTGCATCATGAAGCAAGAATGGACTTTTGATTCAAAAATTCAAATGGAATTTTGAAATTTTTCTAACATGACACACAAATTCATGGAACATTCCACATTTTTGATTGTGACCATGACAGTAGGGTGGAAAGTAGATAACCTTTAACATAATTTCCAATTCTGACCATTCTGTGATTCCATTCTGTGATTTTCCTATATAGTAAACATTTTAAAATTTTCATTTTAATTTTAGAAGTCTTTCTGGAAACAAGGAAGATCTTTCCACTTGTCACCTACTTTCTAAAGTATCATGTTCAGACAGATGTCTGTTCATCTGGCTCTGGAGAGCTGAATAAGCTTATAATGACTTATTTTGCTGGAGAATTAATTCAATAGGAAAGCTAATTTTTTATCTGGCAGTGGACTATTTTAACTGTTGAATGAAAATTTGAAACACTGATTTTTTAAAGACTAATGAAGGGTTTACTTTCCCCTGTATTTACACATCTGATTACTGTTAAACTTACTATGTAATTAAGTTGAAATAGTAATAAATAAAAAGCAAATACTTAATTTATACTTCCATTCACCATCATAAATGAAGTAGATCTAAGGGTAAAACATACCAAACATATTTTCAACAGTTTATAGCAACACAATAAAACTTATCTTCCTACCTAGAGCATATAACTTTCTTAATAAATAAAAAAATATGTCAAACTTTATAAGACAATCCTGTAAATTTGTAAGACAATCTGTTCAATGTTCCTGGTCCAATTATGTATAACAGATAAACCCTGTATCTCCCAAAATAGAATAGAAAATACTCCCCTTATCTTTTATTCTCACTTTCATCTCTTTTTTTATTCTTAATGACAAATGAATATGTCCTGTGCTTTCTAATCTATAGAAAAGTATCACCACTTGTCATTCCTTTCGCAGATGTTTCTTATGTTTGAGAACATAATTGAGGATTTAAAAAAAAAAAAAAAGTGAATAAAAGTATTGTTCTTTCTTAAAAAAGCAAAATTATGACTGAATAAAACAAAATTTGTCAGACCACTGTCTTCCTGTGTCTGCAAGCAGACTAAAATGAAAGTTATGGGGAACTTAACTCATAGAATTAAATTTGGGACTCTGTTGTGGTAATTTAAATGCCTCTACTGCTAATTACTTCACTAAATGTTCTAGAATAAAGGGAAAAAAAGGCAAAAAAGGTGCTTATTTTACAATTCTTAACTATTTTTAATTCTTTACTTGCTGACAAGCTAGAAAGCATCTTTTTCAATGGCTGATTTCAAAGCTTTTATCAAGCCATAATGACATAGCTATCAGAATTTTGCTCAAATTTGCTCCATGTGCAGTGATTCTCCCAGGTGTGCATAGAGCTTATGAATCCATCTACAAAGCTAGGAAAGGTGCATTAGACTCCTGTACTAGTTTTGAAAGACTTGTTCTTTCACTAATAGGACTAGGACTTACATCAGACAAAATGTGTGTGTCTGTTTGGAGACAGTCTACAGTCCAGCACTCTCTAGACTGAACACACGATCAAAAAATGTTTGCCTTTTCACTGGAAATCACATTAAATAACTCAAATAACCTGCTATGATTTGATCCTTTTGGCTGTTTTTGGGGTTTTTTTTTTCTTTATTCAGTTCAGTAAAAGCAGAGAATTTCATCACAGTAGCCAAGGCAGCATTTCAACCAGGGAACACACAGGGTCCCTCACACTCCACTGAGATGTCTGACTTCTCCTTATTTGTGCTGATTTGTATCCAACAGAGCATATAACCAACTTAACCTGTTGATTCCTCCTCTGAGACTGTTTTCCTGAATTGCAAGGAAAAAAAACATCAGGGAAGAGACCTAAGAAAAATATATTACACATAAAGAAAAAATTAGATATGTGTTGGAAAAAATATATAAGGGTCAAATTAAAAAATAGCTTATAGAATGACATCCTTTCTAATTGCTTATACATTTCTTATCTCCTTTAAATTGGTGTGGTTTCTGTTGAGGAGATAAAAAATCCTAATTTAACTCCACCATAAATAAATGAAAGTAACAAGAAAATGAACCACAATTTGTTCTATATTTGATGTAAACCTTTCAAATTCCCATCATGTTCCTTAGGACAACATTTATTATTTAATTACACATAAAGAATGGCATGAGGTATGTAATAATAATGGGGAAAATAGGCACAAAACTAGTGACTAAATAATCTTCAGACTGTTCTTCTAAAGCAGGGAATATTTATTATATATTATTATATCTATTATGTGATTATTATTACATTTATTAGAATATAAATGTACTATTAAACTGTTGCAAAACTGACACTAATTGCTAATTCTGTGTCTATGATGTGTCAAGAGTTGGCTCTTTCAGGATACAAATGCAGGCATTTCTTTCCCAGTCCTACCTGCAAAACTCCATGCTAGGGTTATCCATGGGACAAATTGCCCAGACTGAGCTGTGGGGAAGATGGTAAGGCTGCTGCTGGCAAATTCTCTTCAGTTTAGCAGAACACATTATACTGTGAAGGAAATCAGTTGCCATTTGTTCCCTTGCCAAAGGGGTTTTCAATTTCCACCCCACATGAAACTTATGAGATTGATGTTTTGCTTAACAAAGCCACTTCAGTGACATTTGAAAACTGACGTATTGTGTACACCTAAGGATAGTAATAACAACTTAATATTAGCTTTTATGTGTCTTCATACTCAAGAGTTCAAAAAGCACTTTTTTAAAGACTTTCATATTCATAGTCTTTTTTTTTAAAGACTTTTCATGTAACTTTCATATTGCTGGGCTAAGGACAATAGCTGTGCCCAGGGAAATTTTCTAGCCATTATAAGGACCAAAAGTAGCACCCCACCTCCTGTGCTGCCCTGCTACACTGAGACTGGACAGACAGCTCTTTGAGAACCATCCCCTCTGGGCCATGAGATGTGCACAAGAAAAAATTTTGTTTTGTGTTAGACTTCTGAATTTCTAAAATTGTTTTCAGACCCTGAAAATATTTCATTTTAGTAATGGTTAATGTTTCCTTTTTGTTATGAAAAAATTTAAGTATACAGTTGTTGTTGTTGTGCAATGTTTTGCTTTTTAATAAAAATTTAGACTTTCCTTAAAAGAAAAAACAGAAACATTTTGTTTCAAGAAGGCTGAAATGGAAATAGATTTAGAGCTATGATTGTCCATGCTTAGTCTTCAATGAAGATGCATGAAAAAGATAATCCCTTATTAACCTTCCGTTTATAGTGCTGAAATTTTGCTACTGCAAACACATGCAGGAATCCTATTGTAGGCAATAATCAAGATTTGCAGAGCCAGCTGAGGAATGTAGGTCTACAAATTTCATGGAAGACATGCAGCAAAATAGCTCAAAACAGCTCTGGGCATTTCAGGAAATGTGTGTATATTTAAAAGCCAGATTTCGCCCCATTGAGTTTAACTAAGGAATGAACAAGTGACCCTGAATACTGAATGAGAGTGGTAAGGCAAATAGAGGAGTCAAGAATGACAGGAAAATAGGAAAGGTACTTCAGATCCTATTTTAAAATAGATCTGGGAAAATTTGATTTTTCAGATCCTAATCAGTGAAGAATTTAAAGATTCCTAATCACTCTTGAAAGTCAGAAAAGGAAAACAAAAATTCTCATCCTCAACCTCCAACAAGTACATTAGTAATGACTTTTAAGAACAAATAGTTAAGTCAAAAAATATGAAAAGATCTCGAAAAAAAAAAAAAAGATATAATCAAAACATCATAGAGAGTGTCACTTCTATTTCCTTTTGGAAAAAATTGAGTTGAATCTTCTCTGACCTGGTTTGTCTGTTTGGTATTTTTTTTGCTAGAGTTATACCAAATTATCTGAAGGTCTTTTGTGCTGTCAGAGACCCTGAAGTTCTGTTAGTCAGAGATGCTGCAGATGTGGCTGGATATTCACTGCTGCAAACACAGCTCTCATCAAATTGCGTCACACCACCCTGGATTCTCAGTCCTCAGCAGTCCATGAAAAGCACAAAATATTAGAAAAAATTGGGCAAATTTTTAGGATGTTTGCACTCATGCCTTTTATTTTGTTCTCCGTAAATTTTAGAAAGCCATCGTGTACAATGTGGCCAAGTGGTTTTTACTGTATAAATAATGGGCAAAAGTGGTGAAATTTGACTCATTATTAGATAGGCAGAGTCACAATGTGGTTGTTCATAAATCCATTAAACTCCTATACAGAAGCCTGCTCTGAAAAATACATCTCCCAGGTGTGACGGTCTGCACGTTTATACTCTCCCAAGTATCTCTGCCCGGTATATTACTGAGTCAATATATTGAGAAACAGGAAAAGATTTTTAAATTGTTCCTATCTGCGCAAAAGTCTAATATGTCTTAAAGTACCTCATGAAACAGCTGCTAAACAAATGATCTCTGCAAAGTCTAGTGTTTGCATAGCAGGTCACTGCATTTTAGTAGAATTCTCACAGCTCTGACGTGCATGCAGTCCGAGAAATAAGTTCCCATAAGAGATTATTACAGGAAAAAGACTCATTCATGTATGCAATTGTTTGTTATCAATAGACAACATGTACTCTAATTTATTTTGACTTGTTGGATTTGATTCACTGCTCTTGCATATGTTTGCTTTAAACTGGATAATCAAATCTGGCTGTGTATGAGCTGAACTTTCTGCCTCTATGAAAGTGTGCATTGACCATTCTGTGGCACTTCTCCAAAGGGAAGTACACACCTTTCTCACCAATGTGACCCTTCCACCTTACTTTTTCTTTCTCAGAACAACAGACTGAAAATTTCTTCAGAAAGCTCAGCAAATAATGCACCCTTCTCTAGTCAGACTGGAGAAAAAGACATTTATTAGTACATTTACCTCTTTGCCTCAAGAAACATAGTGTGTGCAGTCATGTTCAGGGTGTGTCTCCCCCCACCTAGGCAGAAGATAAAGTTAGTGATACAGTTTGGAGGGTAAAGGTCTGAAGGCAAATTAATTTCTTTAAACTATGAAGATAAAAGGCTAGGAAAGGCTAAATGGATCAGAACTGCCAAAAAATAATGTTTGAGTAAAAAGCTCAGGCACAAAACTAGTATTAAATACAGTAATACTAGAATTAAAAAATCTTCATAAATATCCTAATTGAGGTGTTTGTCCCAGTTGTTAAAGCTGGTGGTCAACAAGTCAGAGTTTTGTAAGAAACCACATTTCATTGCTGCCATTCCTCACAGAGTCACTGTGAGCTATTGGTTTGGTAACAACTGTAGAAGTAGAGTGATATTTGTGGATTGAAAAACTGTATCCTGGAAGTATGCTTAACATATTAGCTGCCACAGAGAGACAAACTTCTCCTTTTGGCATCCTGACACAGGGAAAGTGGTGCAGAGGACACTGCCTGGTCTCTAAAATACCGTAACTGATGCAAAATATGGCCTCTTGAATATGCTATTTATTTTCTAAAGCATTTTCAGGAGGCATTGAGGAAGAGTCCTGCCTGCATTCTTTCTGGGGCTCCGGCTGAAGGATAGCAAGCCTGAGCATAGCCTCTATAATGACAAGCTTAGTCATTAGGATGCAGTCAGCAGCAAAACCCTCTAAGCAGGTTCTGTAATCACATTGCAGGATCTGTATAGCAGCGGCTAAACCTGCTGCATGGGGGGGAGATACTTCCTACCTGCCTTTGTCTTGGCTTTACCTCGTCAGGGTGTGAAGTGCACAGACGACACAAATCACCAGCTGCAGGCCAGATGTCACTCAGGCAGCCTTTGATGTGAAAGTGTCACAAGACACAGCGCTTGCCTACGAGGAATTAAACCTGCAGGGGCAGCACGGTGCCCCTGGAACCATGCAGAGAGACCATCACGGTGGCTGTGATACCAATTCACACTCATTTTAAAGACACCTTGTCCCACTTTCCCTTCTCTGTAAGACAGGAATACTGGTGAAGGCTTCTGTATTCCTCACAGAACTATTGTTAGAAATTAATCACTTCTGATATCACAGTGCACTGAAAAATTAACACTATAAAAGAACCGGACATAATTTTAAATGCATTTTTTGTGTTATAATCTACACACATCCACACGGCACCATTACTGAGTATGTACATCCACTTGCCAACAAACCAGTTCTAGCGAACACGTACTACTATATCCTGGATGATACAGTGTTCAGAAACCCCATGGAGACAGTAGCTGCATAAATTCTATCAGAAGATGCTGCTGTGTTCCAAAGCATTATCAACTTCATCTGCCAAAGCTGGAAAAACATATGAAATATAGAATACCATTATTTTGTGTCACTATGTTTTCCCTGAAAGTAAGACTATTTCCATTTTCATTCCTGAAATAAATGTATATGCAAGAAATAAGTGTTTTTTTTTATTATCCTTTATGATTCTTGATTATTTATTACAACTAACCTTAATACTTTAGACTTTACTTAAGACNAATAAATGTATATGCAAGAAATAAATGCTTTTTTATTATCCTTTACGATTATTTATTACAACTAACCTTAATACTTTAGACTTTACTTAAGACTTTTTTTTTTTTTTGCTGTTGTTTAATTATTTTTTTTAACTTGTTTGATTAATCCAGAAATGCGTTGGATTATTTTTTCCTGTCAGACAGTGTTTGTTATGAAAGTAGGTGCATGCACTGGTGATAATTAATAGCTTATATTTATAAAGTACTTTTCATCAATAATTATTCTGATTTTTTCCAGAATTTTACCAAATTTTCTGTTGTCTCTGTTTTACATATGAACTGAAATATTTTGGAGGACAAATTATTGGAGGATAAGTGAATACTGTATATCTTAAATATCCTGCAGTAACATAAGCAGGTTAAAAAAAACCCCGTCAAGCCACACTACGGATATTGCTCACCACTTTATTGATTCAAATTTGAAGTCCAAGATTTTCAAAAGTGATTTCCTTTGCCATGAAAGAAAATTGCAGATGATGTTTTTTCTCTTTGATAAATTTTTGAGGGAACACCCCCGTGTATATGAATATCAGTGGCACTACTTTGCATTTGAACAACCTTGGGCTCCTCAGTCCTGGTTCAAGAGACCGCTGTCCTGTGTGCACTCCTCTGCAAGGGCTGCCTACACCACCACTTACACAACAGCAACACCCATTTTTCAGTTTCATGCTTTTCATTAGACAACATGGCCTTGTCAGGTGGCAGTGTGTTTTGGCTCCTGCATACACAGCTGTTTTTACTACTCAGGGTATTTGAATGCTTACTCCACCCATTTGTTTAATGAGACCTGTAATCAGCTTCAATTCCAATCGGTCATTAACACCTCACCCACAGCAATATGAAGCCAAAATTGGACAGGTTTGTTTTACCTGTTACAGCATGCACTGGAGATACTTTCTGCAGGTTTAAAAATGTCTTTATTATAATTCATGTTGGTAATAACTATGAGCCATCCTCCTTGCTACAGCAGCAACAAAAATTAATAACTCTTCTTGTCTTTTTCCTGTGTGATTATGCTTTGAAGTGCATATATTTTTCCTAACTTTAGAATTTCATTTCGTAAATATATCAACCAAATAAAAGCACTATCATGAATGAATCTCAATATTTTTGTCCTTACAAGAGAAAAATACAAAAGATTAATAAATATATAGGAACCACATCTGGCTTAGTGTGGTTTGCTAAGCTCCACTCAGTAACTGGTGGAATAAAAGGTGTCACAAGTATCTATTCTTGCAATCATCTGACAATACCTTCATTTCCGTGACAAAAGACTGGGCTGGATGTAACCTGTGTGGCCTTTCTCTTGTTCTTAAAGGACAGGAAATGGTTGTTACTTAACATCTGAATTCCACTTGCTAAATGCACCTTACTATAGCGTGTAGCACCAGGGAGCTGGCATTTCCAGAGTGGAGAGTGAATATGTGAATGACACACCTTCATTCATGTCTGTTGTTTTCTTTTTTCCTTCCTGGGAATAAAGATGAGGCTATTAGTGTGGTATCTGCTTCTGCCTGAGACAAAATGAGAGGAACGCAAGAGAGGCTAAAGGGCAGGATGTGGAGAAGAAGGATAGATATCCCAAAAAGGGATCTGTGCAGTAAACTAGGAAATCACTGTTTATTTACATTACAAAAGTTTTAGTATATTTTCATTAACTTCAGCATATCTAAGCATTTTGCTGTGAGCTGTTGCTATTACATGCTATACAGACAGAGTCTATAAACAAGGGTGAATATCAGCAAATGTTTTGAATTTAACAATGGGCAGGCAAACAGCACTGCACACTCCAAACCTCCAAACTCTCTCTCACCTGTGTTGCACTTCTGTATTTTACTGGCAGATTATACAATACCCGTATTTCTCTATGCTCAGAAAGTGACTAGATATATAAATGAGGGATAAGAATGGGTTCCCTTTCAGTGGATTTTCATCCTGATTTTATATTTTATAATATTATATTTTATATCTATTCATTATCTGTTCTGATCTGGAATCAGAACTAGCTGAGAGATTTGGAACCCATCAGAAAAAAATGAGCTGATTTCCAGAAACTGAACATGTGGCTCTTTTACTCTAAGGAAAAAAAAAAAATTATAAGACATAGATTGACATAGATGGTTTTAAAAGGTGGCCAACATAAGGCATTAATGTGTAAAAGTTTGTTGGGGTTTTTTTTGTGGGTATTTAGGGTGCAGAACAGGAATATAAATATTCAGTCCAATTGGAGTTTGGCAATTGTTCGTATGACAAAATCTAATATTAATTTTGTTCCTTATTTCAGATACCTTAGTATAAAGGACAGAAATCGCATGGAGGTGGAGCTCCATCTCTCACTTCCAAATGTCTCCTCTCTGTCACAGCTCAGCTGGTCTACAGGGAACATACAGAACTCTCTGACTTCTCTGGCTAAGCCTGTAAGTCCTCAGACACCATTGCTCTCACACTAATTCTTTTCCCAAGCTCTAAATTTATTTCATAACAGGGACAAAGAATTATTCCTGGAAGTATAAAGAGAAAAGTAGGTCAAGACACAGACTTACTTTGACAGTCTCCCTTTACCACTTTTGTGTAGTTGTAATTGAACTGTCCTTTTAAAAAGTATGCGCCGTATTTTTATTTTAAGGGTTTTTTTTGGCAACAAGTCAGCTTGAAAATGGAATGCAATATGTCATTCAATTTTTCTGCAGATTTGCAACTGTAATTAATTATTTTATTGCACGTCAGGTTCTTTAGAGCTAATAACAAATGGTGTATCCTTGAAGAGGAGATAAAGGGGGTAGAGTTCACTTAAGTTCTGCTACATACATTGTGAAGGCCTATATAGGCTTTAAGGTAATCATATAGCCAATTTTCACCAATGAAACATAAAATTGCCTGCCCAATGGTAGCAGACAGACTTCTCTAAGCTCCTCACATACAAAAGCAAGCAAATCAGTTGCTAAAAACTGTGGATTTGGAAGAATTGTGAGGATATGGATCTTGGAACTCCTTCACAATATGTTCATCCGCAGATCCTAGCAAAATGGCTTGTGATTTTGACTGAGTCTTATAGAATTGTTACAGTAGAATTATATCAGTATAAGAAAAAGAAGCCATCAGTGGAGAATCCACATCACCTGTGCATTCTTTGCTTCCTTCTTGTAGACTTAAGGCTGTTTAATAGAATGTTTTTAATTAGAAAAAAAACCCAAACTGTTTACATGTTTACTGTTTAGTTTAATTTGTTAATCCCATAATTAAATAAAAAGAGAATATTTTGTTTTTATATTAATCATGTGAGGTTGGATGCAATTTGTTGTTTCATGACTCTAGCTCTTCCTTCAAGTTCCCAGACGGCACTTCAGAGAGAAAATCCAAGCCTTGAGTTTAGTATTTCAGCTGCCACAAAAATAAGTGTAGGTTATGTGATTCAAAAAGAAGGTATAATTTTTAAATTATGCAGATATTTGTTACACTATTTGAAATGTCCTTTTGGCAAGACTAGACTAGTTTAACTATACAGAGTGGCAATGGTCCAAAAATACTAATCAGCAAAGGCAGAAAATTTGCTTAATTTGGGTGCAGATGGCTTGGGTTTACGTGATACTGCCAAGCTATTTTTATCATTGTAGTTTAGGTCTTGGCCAAAAGTTAGGAACAAAATCTAAGCATATATAAACTTCAAAGACCTTTTAGATTTGAGCTAAACCCAAACTTTGCTTACATTTCCATGTCTGAGTTCTGAAACTATCAATTTTATGGTATTTTAAAACCATTGCATAAGTTCATGTCTGTAAATAACACCAGAGAAAGTAAGCAAAAGTCCAGAGTGAAGTGACAGAATTTTTTTGAGCTCTAAGGATAATCTTACCAGATGAGATTTTTCCTTTTGTTATATTTCAACAGCAAAAAAAAAAAAAAAAGAAAAACAAAAAGAAAAAAAAGAAGTGTAACCATTTACCACTATTAATAAACAACAAGGTGTTGTCCTAATTTCAGTGGAAGAATGATGGTTTATGTCTAGTGAAGATCTGTCTTCAGTTTAAAAGTTCACTTAGAAATTACATTGGTGATTAGTCAGGAAATGCTTTGGTTAATAGCAACGTCATGTTCAGGGTAATCTGTCTATTCACTACTAATTGATTTTGTTTGTTTTTGGTGACTGTTCCATTGCATCTGTATGAAAAGGCTGAACATTTGAGTATCAGTTTTGGCTGTTTCCTGTGATATAACCTTTGAGATCATCTTGGACTTAAAAAGTACAGGATTAACCCCAGGGCTAATTAGAAACTTGAATTTTCATGGGTTTCATGAAACCTTGTGGAAAAAAAAATGTTCAGTGGGTCAGGACTAGTCCTTTGTTTTGAGGCAGGGAGATATCTAAGCAAGAGGACATTGACTTAGACAGCTCAGCAGGCCTGGGCAATAGCTCTGCCCTGAGAGAACTCCATGCATTTTTTGTGAGAGGGGGAAGAATGCATTACAAAAAATAGCAGATATTTTTAAGCATCCTGCTAAATTCCTGGTGAGCACAAAAGTAATGGCAGTTGGACTGGTTGGTCAGTGTAGGTCCCTTCCAATTGAAATATTCTGTTCTGTTCTATTAAATAACTAAAATCTGACTGTGATCCATTGTGTACACTCACCTTGCTCTAACTGTTAACACATGAGCATATACATCTTCCATATACATGCAATTTTGTGAACAGGTAAAGTGCAACTGTTACAAGGTTTCTGGACATATAATAGAACACGGCTTTAAAAAAGCATGAAATCGAAAGCTGCAAAATTTTGCTTCAGATGCACAAGTTAGAAAGTCTCATGAGATGGGTATGAATATATAGTATGCATAAAGAACAGGTTAAGGTCCAGAACTTGTTCAGATGGGTTTTTATCTCCTAAACAGCATCTTATTACATGAATAGGCGCTGGAGTCATTAAGGTTATTCTAGTCTTTAATGTTTTTGTACCATATGATAATGAAACTACCAGCGTGCTTCACAGCACCACTTTCATCCTGTGTTCATTGTCTCTATACACATATATATATTGTCCAGTACAAGGATATCAAAGTTTTGCCCTTTTGGCATACCCTTTTTTGAAATGATGAGACACTTCCAGAGGAAAAAGACAAATCACTTTGAATTAAGATAATAGAATATGACTCCCATTATAGGAATAGCCTCTTTCATCCTTCTTGTGATCTTGTGATCATAGGGTACAGTGATGATGACAGGGGAGGGAATGCACTCATGTGGGAGAAACACAGCACTCTATGTCGAAAGACCTACTCTCAGTGGTTCCCCAGTATCTCTGCAGAGAGCACAGCTCATTCTGGATGCAAATCTAACAGACATATCCGTCGGTACAGCCACTTGTCTGAGAACGGAGCAGAAATGTTTACTTTTTTTTCTCTACTCTGAGGAGCAATTTATAACAACAATACTCATTCTGTCTAAGCAGTCTCTGGCACCAGAGTATGCATATCAGCAATTGTAATACAGTCATTCACTATTGGCACTTCAGGCCAATAAAGTTTATTTCACTTGGAGTGCTGACATGACTGTCTGCAAACAAGGCTCTGAGAACTAAGACAGCTGGAATGTCATTAAAGGATATTGACTGTCTCTCTTCTTTTTTATCTGTTTCCCTTTGGTGGAATTTTAGTGCATTTAAGTTGCCTCCCAAAACATGAAAGCAAAACAGGTAAATCTCTTTTTATACATTCTTTTATATATATCGCAGGTAACATAAATTAGTGAAGAACATTCAACCATGAAACAGATTTGAGGAAGAATAAAAAGGTGCCCAGATGTGCCCAGATGGTTGCATCAGAGATTTCATGAGGGCTTTTTGTGAGTTTAAAACTGTCTGCATAGGGAGGAGCTGATTATTAATAATTTAACACCTTTGGCAGGATCAATATGACTAATTTGTTATGTCTGCAGAGCTAATTCCTATTCCTTTGTGAACTGAAGCCTTGAAAAATTGAAGTAACAATTTAAAAGGAAAAGCACTTATAGGGATTAAGGGGAACTGATTGATTCTGGTTTAGTCTTAAAAAGAATTAATAACCTAAAATTAGGCCGTTCTTTTACAGTTGTTGTATGTGTAACTTGAAGAACTTTCTCCCTCACTGTTTTAATGCTAGAAGGAGTTTCTAAAAATCAAACTCCACAAATGCTCCACATTTCAGTTATTTAAAAAACACCCTTGCAGTAACAACACCCCTCTGGTTTGGTTCTGTGACAGCTCATAGAAGAAGTTTAATTAAGCACTCCCAGAGCTTAATACAGACTACAGGAATGTAGGAAACAGTTCTAGCAAAAAGGGAGAGAGTTTGAAAGAAACTGGTCTTCCCTTTCTTTCCTGAACTATTCAAGTAATTAAATGAAATTCATACCACAGTAATAGTGTGTGTCCATAAAGGTTTCTGTGCTGACTCAGACTCAGTAGGGAGAGCCCTGAAGAATAAATGTCACAGATAAAGTTTCATAAGGGCAGAAAGCTGCCACACCCTCTCACTTAGGAAGAGGTGAAGGACCAAATCTATGGCTTGGAAATACCAGACCCTACTCCCAATGGTATTCCCATCCATCGGCTCCATCTGTTCCATCTACTGCCTAAAGCACTCACCTATGCTCGGCTCAGAGGATTTGGTGAGAACCTTCCCCAGCTGACAACCCGTGCATCAGCACTCCTCTCTCTGGTGACAGCCATCACAGCCACAGGGCAGGACTGGAGTCATGCTTCTTCTCATTGATCCCCATTTTCATGACCTTTGAATTAGCATTTCATACCCCCAGGTCATTCCCTGTGGGACAGAATGCCTGTCTCCCTGCTATTGTTGTGGATGCATCGTCTGCAACATAATAATGAGAAAGCACTTCTCTGCAGCATGGATTAAAAGGAAAGACAGAAAGAGGATGTTTTATGAAGAGTGAGAAAAAAACACAAAAAAGAGACATGGAACAATTGGATCAAATTCAAAAAGACATTTCTAAGAAACATTAATGGTGAAATTACCTCTTGTAATATTTACAGCTATTAAATACAGAAGAGAATATTATATTTGGCTCTAGGAAATAGAAAATAACTATTACCCAAATGACAGTTTATAGGGTGTCCCAGAGTGGGTTCTATTTCACACAAAGGAGAAACAAAGCTGAAGAATTCTTGAAAAACCTTTAAAGAATTCCATTTAAGTAGCTATACTATACAGTGCCAGTGTGGACTTGAACTACTTGGACCAACAAACCGTATTACGCTGCCGTAATTAAAACACATGTAAGGTTTAAGTCATCAGGCACTGGTAAAGGACTGTGAAACACTAAATATTTCAATGTTTCAATGTTAACACCTGAATGCTGGAAGGAAGGTTGCACTAGGAGCAGTCTCTATTAAAATATTGAACCAGCTTGATGGTTTTTTTTTCAGGAGGTTGGTTTCTGAGGGGTGTGTTTGTGTGTTGTTTTTTGTTTTAATAATTGACAGATTTGTAGAGAAGACTGGACAGGACATTTGGGCCCTTTTCTAATGTTTTATACACTTTATTTACATGCAAGTAAATAATTAACACTAACATGTACATATATATATGTCCTTAAATATAGCTCAACATCTGCCTGCTGGCTTTGGCTTATGAAGTGTGCAGAATAACACTCTGTAGATTGGGACAGTTATGTTTTTTTTAATGCAAAAGTAGTAACAAAGTAAATATTAGAAAATCTGAAAGAGCTCCTGCAAAATAAAGCCATTTTCACAGTATATGAAGTAATTTCATTTCTAATTGCTGTGATAGTGGTTTTAATAGATTTCCTAAATAAAAGAAAATAAATGAAAATAATTCTTTATAATAGTGCAAATTAATCTGGTTTTATGTAAGGATAACCATGATCCTTGGATTTTTAATAAGAATGTACACATATGCATTAAATTTACTCCTTTGAAAACATGTGCTAGATGTACAAGCTTTCTGCTTTTCACATACACCTTGAAATTGTATAAAATTGTATAAACAATAACATTATGCAAGACACTATGGAGTCTAGGCCCTGTATGCAAAGTGGAGAACAATGATTTTGAATTTAGAAGAAGGGTAAATGAGAAGCCTTTCTTTGAGAGAAGTAAGGGAAAGGATGTTGATTAGAATCCTGTGCAATGTAATCTGCTAATGAATAAACATCGTCAGAAATATTAATTTTAATAGAATTTTCTTTTTGTCAACATTACTTTAGACGTTTTCTTATATAGTCCCTGAATATTCCATGTCATTCGTGGCTCATATTACATAGTTTGTTTAAAATCTTAAATTATTAAATAAGGAAATTGACAGGAAAAAGATGGCAGTCTTCTAGGCAGGGTTAAAATTCAGAGCTAATTTTGTTCAAATTACTTACATTCCAGGATTGCTCTTACATTTCAGACAGTTAATTCTGAAGTTGCAACACACTTTCACAATCTTTCTACTTTTTCTTCTGTACTCCATTGCAAAAGTAAAATATAATAACTTCAACCTTCAGAATATTTGCCTAGAATTTTTCTTACATCTGAAGCACTGATTAACAAATTAGGACTATGACTGTCAGGCCAACTAAAAAGAAAAATTCCATGCTGGTTCTTCTCAGCAGTACTCCATTAGCAATTTTTTCCTAATTAAAGGGCTTCAGCTAACCTAGTACCTCAAGAACCCCACCATGGAGATTTTTAAATTTTTAGAAAACTTAATTACAGCAAATAACTTTACCAACAAAAACACTTTGATTACTAACAGAAGCTAACACCATCCCAAAGTCCTTGTGTTCCAAACAGAGAAACTAAAAGGCTGAAATAAACCTACTGGTAAAATTATTTCTGCCTACATCTAAAATAAAATACAACTTTCAGAGTGGTGAAAAGTTCACAAGAAATCTTCTTCAAGACTTTCCAATGTCTGCTGTTTGTCAATAGCAAAAAAAATCCCAACTGCATGATGTCCCAAATTCCTGGTGAATTCAGGCTTTTGTTTGTTTTTCTATTGAATGTAACAGAACAACCTCTGGATTGTAGTGGTTCTAGAAACTTTTTTTTGACTGATCTAGGCTACATATATAATTAGGAAAATCAAGATGAGTCCATGGGGGTTTTTATGCAGTATATTGAAAATGGGCATAACCAAGTTACAAAAGCTGCTGAAAATGTTGTATGTGCATATACTCACAGAGTAATTAATTATTTACCTGTTGTAAATAATTATTTTTTTTTCCTTGAAAATACATTATTATTTTAGTTTGCTCAGGAGTTTTCACAAGGTTCCTTGAAAGAAAATTACTGAATGAAGTGAAACTACAAAGGCTTGAAGACGAGCCATGAAGTGCACATTTACTAAGTGCAGGTTCAGTTTGACTTCATTGTATTGTAGTTCTTTTCAGCTCATTCATATCTTTTAGATAAGTGGTAACTCCCAAGTCTGTCTATAACTCGAAGACAACCAAAGTGCTTCTCTCATGCCTACACCCCATAATAAAACAGAAGTAGGTGCAGGTAGCTGTAAGAGGCTGGAAAGAGGCAGCAGAGACAGCTCTGTAACCCCTGGAAATAGAGCAACCAGGGCCTTGCAGAGCTGCTGTAATTTCTTACCTGTGAACTATTTCTGGATGTCCCATTCCTCGTGGTTGTGGATACACCTCTTGTGACTGAGACAGATGAAGAATTTCCTGTACAGCTCACAGGACAAGTCAAGTTGCACACTCCTCTCAAAAGAATCTCTGTGTAACCCCAATTTCTTTTTAAGTTATGTTTCATTTTACCTCTTAGGAAAGGCCAAGAGCAGAATGTTAGCTAATTTTGCTTTGTACTCTGCTGTTTGAGTAATTATGT
Source organism: Polioptila caerulea (assembly GCA_013397295.1). Taxonomy (NCBI): domain Eukaryota; kingdom Metazoa; phylum Chordata; class Aves; order Passeriformes; family Certhiidae; genus Polioptila; species Polioptila caerulea. Next base: position 145,570 of record VYXF01010193.1, on the reverse strand, counting down.
TGAGGCACAATGTATTTATCCTGGAAGAAAAAAGAAATTACTAATTACCAGAAAGACTTAATTGCTCTTCTTTTAACCCGATATAAAATACTTAAATTATTTCTATTATCTCTACCTCACAGAATCCTTTCTCTTCAGTCTATTTTGTTAGCTTTTTCAATTAGTGTAACAGATCAGATCAATAGATCAGTTTCCATATATAGAAACGGCAAAGCATGACCTTCTAAATTACACCACTGACTGAAGAACAACCCTTTTTCTGCTCATTAGAACAATTATAGAAAATATGATTTGATTCACGGGCGGTATAAATTTTTTCTCAGATGACAGAATTTTCCTCTATTGAATTTAGCTAAATAGTAAGTTATTTGGAGATAAGTAAAAAAAACAATCTTCAGCTTTCCACTAGAGACTGATAAGCTAATTTGTCTCACTTAGCTCTGAGAGCGATGAGAATATCTTCACACTTCCTAAGGCTCTGGTTTGTGCCATAAAAGCAAAGTCCTGTGCTGGGTGAAACTCCAGCACTGAGCACTAAGGGAACACAGAAAACACACTGTAAAGGGGGGATAGAGAGGAGTTCCTCTTTCATGGCTTTAGATCCATTGTCTCCTGATAAGGAAGGAAACTGATTACTGTACCCCGGAACACTGGACAGTCTTTGTCCATTCATCCCTTGTCCTGAAAATCTGCGTAAGGAATGAGAAGATGCTTGTCCTACACACTGTAGTTAATTTTACTTTTTGCCAGTTGTAGTTTTATTGCCTTTAGAAACTTGCAAATCATTTCATGTCCTACAGCTATCCCACACAGTATGGTATGTAATGCATCCACAAGGAAGGAACATTTTTCACCATAAAATGATTGTTCTTGATAGAAATCTCCATTTGTAAGAAAACCCTGCTCAGAGAGGATACATAATTTGCAAAAGAAGGAAGCCATTTTCAGTAATAGAACCTCGGAAAATGTCTCTAATTATCTTGAAGGGAGATCATTTAATATAACTAACTGTTGCTGCAGAGCTGTAGAAAAGCAAGTATTTCTGGGTAACTTGACCAGAGGGAAAACAATTAGGCTACATTACTGAACTGTAGTAATATATTTTCTTGGCAGCAGACCTTCCTCTGTGGTTACCGCCACATATAATGTACCCTCTTTAAGGACTAGAGGCTGGAAAAACAAACAATTCAGAAGTGTGCTGCACTAAGTCCCACACACTGAACACATGTTTGAAAGCTGTATTTCAGTTGTGGATTCATAAGCTTGCTTTACTTCATTTCACATGTACTCAGGTCTGCTGGTTCAGACACTCTGTTCTATATTAAGAGAGAATTGACTGAAATTTTCAAAGCTCAGCTAAATCATTACTGAATTCCCCTAATTCATTGACAAAATGATGGAAAAGAAAGCAGTGAGGAAGCATGACAAAAAGACTAGTGAAAAAAACAGGTATTTTGGTTATACGAGACACACACACTTGTATCTTATAAATACTTCTATGCCTAAATGCACATGAAATGCTTTTAGAACTTTATTGTGACTGAAACATCTACTGCTCAGAGTTTAGAATAAACACCTTTAAGATTACCTACTCAACACTAGTTCAACCTTTTTGTATATTTATGTTATGACATTAATTGTAATTACATGACTATGTGCTCTTATTTTTAAGGGCATTTTAATGCTTAATGCAAACAATAGAAGATGCTTACTCATTTGGGAAAAAGTCTAGAACTGTGGTTTGGGTTAACCAAGTGTAGTTATCAGTGCAAAAGACCAATGGCTCAGGTTTTACCTGCTTTGAAGAGTCCTTATCCTACATGTAGGCAGAATAATAATTATTTAAAATTAATATCTCTTGTGCTGTTCAATACTAGAGATCAGCACTTGGTCATGTCACAAACATTCCTAAATTTGCTTCTACAACACCCCTATTAACCAAGGCCATTTCAACCTCCAATTTGCAAGTGCAAGACAGAGTAGAAGAAAAGGGTTCAAAGGTTAGAATATCCACATAGTTTAAGGTGCCACACTTATTCAGTTTTCCCAAGAAGCTGATGTTATACAGCTCTTCATATTTTTCAAGTTCAGGTTTCAGTAAGTTTATTTGCAGTTCTGAGTGTAGAGAATTTCACATAGGTCCTTATGTCTCATGCTGAACATGTAGAACACAAGGATGTGCAATTAGTGATGACCCCAGAAAATTTTGGGTTGCATGATTTGCTTAGCATCACACAGATGGGAAGAAAGAGAGAAATGAAATTCCTTAGAATCATATTCAAGGACCTGAATCAGGAAATCCTCGCTTTTCTGTTTGATGTCCCATTTTAGTTACAAGCAAACTCTTAATAATAAGACCTGATTCACTCTTTGAATATGCCTCTTATGCACTAAATGCATGAAGATTCTTGGGGAAATGGTCACATCACTAAAGACTGTTCATAATGCTTATGTATAAGCAGGCTGAATTAATACTAACGTAACAATTTTTTCTTGGAATTTTTTTAATTTCTGAATACCTCAAGTTTTGGGTTTGTTTTCTTTCTTTTATGCAGATATGTATCTATGTATATGTTTTGCGTGTGTATGTGTGACTTTGTGATTTCCTTTCATCTGCAACCTGAAAACAGAGGTGCTCCCTCTGCCTCCTCAAGTGTCCTGAGCATGGATTGTTGTCTGGAGCCAAAGGAGTAACTAAAACATAGCAGCTGCAAGTTTTTAGGCTCTGTGCACAAGAAATAAGTGTAAATGTCACCCATGTAAGTGCTCGTATTAGCAGATAGAAAAAGAAATTTATTAATAGAAGAAATTTGGAATTGAAATCAAGGGTCATCCAGGACTTTAGCAGGAGCTTCTGGTCACTCCAGCCCTCAGTCATTTTTTTGACCCCTTCTAAGCATCCTACTGACATTCAACATCCTGGTTTCTTGTTCCTTCCTGTTTTCCTCATTGCCCTTAGACCCAACAGGGCTCATTTGTTGTTTCCTTGAGTCTTTTGAAACTGCTAAAACAAATACAAAAAAATCTCTTTTGTTTTACTGTTCCTACAACGTCCTTTTCACAGACTAGTTTTACAATCAGTCCCCACAATATTTGATCTCTTACATTCTCCCTAAGTTTTCTAAGTAATTCTACTTCCAGCCTGCTGTATCATGTGACAGTTTTATTCTTTGCCTCAGAAAGCTGTCTTATCATTCTTTCCCCATAATTTTTTTCAGCGAACCAGATACCATTTTCTCCACTGCTTCCTTGATTCATGCTATATTTCTTTTCAGACCAACTTATACTTTGTCTATTCACCAGCTTTTGGATGCAATCTCCCACTCACCAGACTCCAGTCTCATTCTTCACTGCAAACATCATGTAGTTTTGTTTCCCTCAGGCATCCAGTCTCATGCTTGATTAGTCCAATTTTCTGTTTTCCGACTGTCGATCCTAATTCTCCGCCTCCCCAATCCTATTGTTGCTTGTACTTATTCATTAATGCAATCTTATTCCTCCCTCCCTCTTCTGCCTTGTGTTTTCCTTTATACTGCTTGGAAAAGAGCCTGAGAGAGGGCCAGGGGCAGAGAAATCAGACTACACAGGATGGGCAGGTTCACTGCCTATGGTTGTGGTGGTAGGCTCAGTATTCCTGCTAAGTCTTTCATATAGGAATGATTATACACAGGTATTCTGGAGAATCAGTCAAAGCAGACCCTGCAGAACACAGATGCAGGAGGCAGGAGTACTGTCCACACATAAATGTGCTTACATGGTGAAGAGCTTGGTACAAGCTGAAAAGTCTAGTAAAAATGGTAACAAAAAGATGTTAAAAAAAAAGAGGGAGAAAAAGACAACAAATTTATGAATCACTGGCTCTGCCTGTGCTGTATGACAAATTAAGTATGTAGAAATCCAGATGAGGATGCAAGTACAAAGTAATATGGAAGCATCTTGACCTCTTTTAAAAAGTGGGGGTGAAAAACTTGCAGGTCTCAAAAATGCTTAGTGCTGTTGTGCCAATACATGGCAAGAGCATACAAGAGTTAGCACTTGTCTGTCAGAGTGCAAGAGTGTAAGAACTCTGTACTCTGGGCTTAGCCCATGGTCATTCTCTGAAAAGAAATTGTGCTGGAGTTCCTGAACAGCAGGTCTGTCAGTACCAAGGTTCCTGAGATTACAACAGTGACACGTAGACCAAACTGGCAAATGCTAAACGAACAGGTCTGAGCTCAGATAAAAGCAACTATTTATGGCTATTCTGAGTTTTCCCATTTGACCTGTTAAGTCCAGACAGATTTAAAACCTAGACAAATCTGTGCAGCCTTTCCTGAGGGTGGCAAAAGGAACATCCCTGATAGAAAGACCTTTTCCTTTTCCTTCAAATAACTTTTACTTTATTTCAAAGGAGACATTTCTCTTATATAATATGAACAAAGAAATATATTTTCTCAAGCTTCATTTTCAGAAATATCCAAATCATTCTGCACTAAATTAAAATATATATAAAAATAATGTAATTTGGCCTAAGAAAAACAGTCAGCTTTTGAAATGTCAGCTCAATTATTTAAAGCACAACAAAATTATAGGTTGCACAGTGCAACAGCTTATAATGGGAATCTTAATAAAAGACAGTGTTACCACTTCCACCTCTAACACTGAAACTAATTTAGTGTGTTCTTTTCCTAGAGGGTGTTTTACCTGTTTTGCAATTGTATCTACCTTTGTTTGGTTTTCTAGCTTTTATCGCCACTGAAGAAAACAAACAATAAACAACAAACAGAACCAACTCACTGTTTACATTCATATTACAGTTGCAAACAGGCCCATAGTTACTGAAAGTTGGGCTGTAAAAATATTAAATAGAAACAATTGCCCATCTGCATGGCTATAGAAGGGATTAGCCTTTACAGAACAGATTGGTCTTAGTATTCGCTTTTAGTGAATCAAAGCACACAGAAATCCAATGGTAGCAAGATTCTGCAACATCAGCAAATTCACACTTTTTTTTTTTTCCATATAGGAAATTCTGGGGGATAGAGGAGGTAGAAAATGTTTCAATTTCTTTTTTTTTTTCTCTTCTGAAATATTTAAAAATAATTCTAAATGCTTCTGAAATATCTTTCAATAACCTGGTTTTGAAGGTCTTGTCTACAAAGGGCTGGCACAGCTCTAGCCTTTTCATAACGCACCAAAAATTTCCCCCATAGTGGCCAGCACAACTTGTGTTTCAGCAAAACCACAATTGTAAATCTCCTGTAAAACTTTTCAAAATATTGTCTCGCCAGCATGCTGTTTCCATTATCATGCTCCTGTTCAAACCTTGACATGGCCTGGGTTATGGGACCTGGTCAAACTCTAACAGCTGGATGTAGAACAGCTCAGCAGAGAGCGGAAAGTCAAACAGTAGGAAAGATCTGAAGAACTCTGGGAAGATACAGGTGGCAGAGCTCTCACAAGCTGATAACCTTGGAAGGTCCCTTACTCTCTGTCTGTCTAAAACCTCTTTTATCAGTTTTGCTCAGGGATTAAATACATTGTCTTGGAAAAATTAAGTCAAAATGAGATGGAAAATAAACCAATGATACTTGGAAGATTAGGACACATTTAAATGCTAGACTCTTTGTCTACCTAATTTAAATACCTGCTTTACCTCTCAAAATATATGTGTGTGTATACACATGAACATATATACATATATGTGTATGCATGTACTATTTTGTTTATGTAAACACTCATTTGCACACTGATTGCATAGTCAATTATTTCCAGTGAAAATGTTTGAATATTTTTTTCTCTCAATTGTACCTATTTGCATGTGATATCAAACCACACAATATTTAATTTAGTTCTCTTCAAAATACTCCTTAAAGGGTGGGAATGCTTCTGTGGCTGGAGAAATAAAGAACAGAGACACAGTCTAAGTGATTACGAGAATGTCTCCAATAAATTAGGAACTGATATAGGATGAACAAGTGTTTCAAACAGTTCCTGGGTTTTGATACTAAAATAAAATCACAATGAAATGTCTCTTTTAACTTAAATATGGGTAGATGTAACTTAAAAATTAAGAAGTTCGAAATCTTATGATTCAAAGTGATTCTTAAGGCTTCAATTTTGAAAGATTTAAATCATAATAAATAAGTAGACATGTTTGCAAAACCCTCCAAAAAGTATACAAATCTTTTAAAAAATCCTATTGTTCTTTTAAAGACAGAATTTGGACAGATTTTTTTTTCCCAGTTGTATCCCCAGATTCTCAAGCTCCTTCCAATTTCTGCTCCCCTCCTCTTAAGTGAAAGTTCATTATTTTAAGACTGGATCTAATTGTTGTTGTGCAAGTCCATACCAATGACACTATTGAAATTGTATTTTATGGATGCTGAGAACATCAGATAAAAATAATTAAACCTTGTTATTGCTGAAAAGGGCAAATAGCCATAGCAGAAATAGGAATAAAAAGGAAATTAGGACGATAGGGAGTTTAGAAATAGCTTCCACTTGTATGCCTGAAATATAAATTATTTCCTGTAATGTCCAAAGGTTTCAGTCACCTTACATAAGAGGTTATAGATATTGTCCATTGTTATTTTTTAAAAATTCTAGAAGCTTGCAGGTCTGCTAAGTTCTTGAGAGGTGTGTTTTGTACTATTAACAGGTACCTACAGGCATCCTTCTGTTCTGTCATAAGGGACTCTGGTCAAATCTGCTACATCTGAGAACGTTTTTGTGGATGTCTGAAGTCTCTTTACCCAGACTTCAAGCTTTTTGCTTTGCTTTTTCACCAGAGGGCAAGAGAAGTACAGAGAGCTGACAAGAACCACAGCATTCTTAGAGACTGGGACCTAAAGGCCCCCAGAGAGGGACCAGACTGAAAATTAAATAGTCTTTTGCTAACAGATGGTCTTTCATGTGACAGATGAAACAAATGGATAAAGGAAGATGATGAAGTTAAAAAAGAGGCACCCTCTGTTAAATTATTTCTAAGGCATGTAGAACATTTCTCTCTACGTTGCTCTCAAACATATAAAAACTCTCATGGAAATGCATTTTGAAAAATGGGGAAAAAATGCCATGGTACATTTGTTTTGTTTTTCTTTGACTATTTTTTCTGTCAGAATCCAATTTACCCGCACTTTTAATCTGCCACAAAAGTACATTATTATTTCTATGCATATTTTTGGCACTCTTATCCCAACATAAGACCTCTATGCTGTGTTTATTGAATGCTTTCTATTTACTCTGTTCTGAATGAGGTAGTTCAGAAGTTCTATTCTTTCATCCTGCATGATCAGACTGGTTAGCCTCAGCCAACTTCTCAATAAAAGACCAGAGTGAGGTTATCCATCCTATGTGAAGTTATGCAGATATCTCTGCTGTCACCTGTCTTGTTCAGTGTGTACATGAGGGTGGCTGGGTAATTAGAATGAAAATCTGTACAGCTCTGACACAGATCAATGTTCCTTTCTCAGCAAAACAGCAAACCCAGATGGCACAATGTCTTTGCCTTCACAGTGTCTGGGTGCAATTGAAACTTGGCACTCAGTTCAGATATAAGAGAAATAATTGATGGGGACGAGGTGGGGAGGAGGTGGGCAACAACAAGGAATGGCAGGCATTGGGTTTTCTCCTATAATCATAACTATAGCTCATCTTTCTCAAATAAGTTCATAGTACAGAGCTTTGCCATACAACTTATTGTAATCACTTCTTCCAGGACTTAAGCACTTCATCCATCTATGGCCAAAATGACTCTGTATAAAGCATAGTTTTTTGCAAGATAGAAGAAAACCCCAATAAAACAGCAAACAAATGCAGATTATTTTCATAAGTGCTTCAGCATGTGGCGTGCTGATTCAAATCTGTACATATTTGGGATGTGTCTACTCGAGACACAACCCTCTAGTGCAGGTGTTAAGGCAGCAGCTCATTTTAAATGTATCACAAGAGCAATGTCCACACAGCAGACAAGCAAGCACTTGGTTTGGATACCATGGGAGGTGCTGCACCAATGTCCCATCACATCTTGAGGGTTGAGGTGATAGATGGACAGCGTGCTAGTCATAAGAAAATGTAAGTTCCTCCTTTAATGTTATTCAGTATGAATTTCCCAGTGGAATATGTTATACAATCTAGGCAATGGGGACATAAGAAATATCCTTACCTCATATGGTTTTAGAGATGCACACTCTATTAAAAAATAGTGACCACATTCCTTGGGCTGTTCTGAAGTGGCTCAACCCAGAGAACTTCAGTTATCAAGTCAAGATTTTTGAACCACTAGTCTTTCTTTCCAGCAGCAATTTTTCACTGTTGCAATACAGCTTGTATGCCACTGTCTTGGGACTATCATGAGCAGACAAACTCCTGTCTGATCAAATTGTAATGTTTATAAGTACTCTGAGTGAACCATTAGCCTGTGATACAGCCCATATTGTTCTCATGCTTATGAATCAGTGAACAGTTTTCAGATGTATCTCAAAGTAAAATGTCCTCAGGGAAAGGAGTCCGAAGCAAGGACTTTAAAAAAAATCAGTTGACTTTAAAAAAACAGTTTCTGCCTCAAAAATTATGAACCAACTTCGAATTTTGCCAATTCATATTGTGCCATCACACATCAGCCAAAATGTAAGCAGTTGATATCTACAGAGAAGGATAAGTGCAAAAATACAGTAAATGCATTGATCATCTATCATTCTGCACTTGAAATAGTTAAAAAAAAAAAAATCTCTGTGTGCACTAACGTAAGATAGAAGGGCAAAATTAAAATATATCAGTAAAAAATACATTGTTTTATACCTACATACTACTACACTTTTTTTTCTACGCCACTTTTTTCAAGTTAATTAGCTCTCCTAGACCATTAATAAATAAAAAGGAATAAACATCTACATCAGCATTTCTTTCCTGCTTTCTAAGACTTAGCAAAATGTATGTTTATTATGTAGAAGCAGTGAAGCATGCTAATTTCTCTTGAACAAAATGACAATCAGCAAAGAAGAAGAAAACATGGATAATGATGTGCATGTATCTGCTTATTAATGCTCTGCACAGAAGCATGCACAAGCAGCATTTCTGGTAGTCCTGTGTGAAAGTTACTGTTGGTGCACACAAATCAGAGGTACAGAGCACTTCCAATTTCAGTAATTGACTACAAGGTCTACTTCTGCAGTCCCTCTTGGGAGTTCATGAGGACATGCATCTGGCACAATGGTAATCATATTTGTTCTGACACACAGCAGCACACTATTTCCCCTGGTAGATTACTTTCTATTACCCAATACAAAAATGGCTGACATCTTCAAAATGCTAATGAGAGATATATCAATTTTTTTAAGAGCTTGGATGGCTTCCAAGTATTTTTAAATGTACTCAACAGATTGTGAAATACATTCAGTATATGGTAATAAATGCAATATGTTAGCTTTCTTTGTTGTATGCCTTGTAATCTACACTGGCAGAGATTAAATATGACTGGATGAGCAAGTGGCCCTGAAATATTGGTTTATTCTTTTGCTTAATTGCTTGTTTTTCTTCAGCTATTTCATGTGCTCTAATTGAACAAAATATCTTTACAGTTGCTACATCAGCTTGCATCACAAAGAAGTCTCGCCCATTACATTTTGAGCCAGAAAATGAAATTATGATTGGATTACAGAAATAAAACTCTAAAACAATTGGAGTGTGGAAATACATTTTATTTCTTATTACATTGTGATAAAAATGTTCTAAATTTATGCCTCTACCTATTTTCTTTTAAACATTTTCCTAACAGAATATCTTCCAATTCATGGGTAATCTGATCTTAATGTAAGCTTTATTGTAACTGAGACACCAACAGCCTCAGCTGAGTATAATGAGACACACTCATGAACAGACTTACCTTCCAAGATGTAGATTTGGGATTAGAGCTGTGATGTACTATTCCTTGAACAAAACTATGTGCAGACACATGCAAAAAAAAAAAAAAAAAAAAAA
>VYXF01010193.1:97499-135312 GCA_013397295.1 Polioptila caerulea | reverse complement strand
AAGGAAGGAAGGAAGGAAGGAAGGAAGGAACGCTGTAAAATGATCAAAACTTTATGGTTTGTACTGTTTTTTGGAGGATCTGCAAGACATTGATTTAGCAACATCGCCAAAAATTTGATGGGATACGGCTTGTTGTGACATCAATTCTAGTGAGGAGTGGAATACTGCAAGAAATTCAATCCTAAGAGCTGCAATATTGTCTTTTCTAAGTCTGATGTTATGAACAAAGTGTAGTAACTTAGTAAAATAATTTTTAGTTAGAAAGAGGCAATTGCATGATTTGCAAGACAGTGACTGTGTTGAGTAAGTGTGCACCTTCCTGAACAAACTTTAATTATTACATACAACTCCAGGAAGTGGCTTTGGGGGTTTGTTTGTTTGGGAGTTTTTTTGGGAGTTTTTGGTTGGTTAGTTTGGGTTTTTTGGTTTGGTTTTTTTTTAGTTGGTAGGTTGGTTGCTTGGGTTGCTGTTGGTGTTTTTAATAATCTCAACAATAATGTTGAAAGCATCACAAAAGGTAGAATAAATGCATATATGGCAGAAGAAACATTAGTTTTAGCATAACAAATGAAAGATAACTGCTAAAAAAAACCACTAAATGCTTAGCCAAGGTAATAATTTTGAGCTACATCAAAAAGTAATAATTGTTTCCACAAAAGTATGCAGTAAACTAAAGAATGGGCTCCTGAAATTATCTTGTTCTTGGTAGAACATAATAAATAGCTAAATTAGTTTCCTATTGTAATCATAGTAGAATAAGAGTTTTTTGGGGTGGTACAAATGAAGACTACATCATATAATTTCTTAGATTGCTTTCTAGAATGCCTTCATTCGGAAAAAGGACCAGTTATAGACAAAAATATTCTGCGTTATTTCTAAAGGCTCAGCTATACATCTAAAGACCCTGACATACAAACTTTGCTACATTTAGGAACAGAGTTGTGGTGTTTATACCCTAAACCTTTTCTAGTGGTCTCTCAGGGGCTTCTGCACCAGTAACATCCTCAGAGGATAGAAATTAATGTCAGCACTTCAGCCACTGCAGTTTATAACCCAGCATATAAACTCAAATTTACCTTCAGTAACAGCTTCAGGCTGCACTGTGGCCCTGCTGCAGTGTGGACATGTTTTATTGATTCTGCTACAGGAACAGGAAGTTAGGGGTGGTTAAAGCTTCACTCATGTTGGTAGGAGTTAGCAAAACTCCCATCAGCACATCAATCTTTCAAATCTGTTGATCGGTGCTGACTGAAATAACAGTTCTCTGAAGCTACCATTTCCTAGCTTGGCCACAGATGCTTCAGCAGTTTTATGAAGCCTTATTTTAATAAACAAAACTCTGTGGATATGTTTTTCCAGAGCTAAGGAGATGAGGAATGGCATCTGCTTTAGGTCTCAGTAGCACAAGAGCAGTGACTAGTCATGAAGGAAACTGCAGCTGTCAGCCTGAGAACAATCTCTTTGCCCTTGTGATACTGGGACACAGAAATCACATTGCTGCAGGAAGAGAAATACTATAAAAGGTCTGTAAACAGATTTTGATAAGCAATAAAGAGAAGCTCGGTAACACAAAACACACAAGATAACTAGAATTTGTAAAGCTAAGAACAGGATGATGGGGGCACATACTAAACATACAGGCTTCTCTCAGAAATGCATGAAATTCCTGCTATGCCCGTTGTATAAGTCGGTCAGGGATATTCCACTTTACTAGAAACCTCAGTTTAGATTTGTAGTCCAGAAAACTTGAAGTTGAATCCAGACATTAATGGGCTACTTCATCCCCAGAAAGAGAACTGTGCATGTCCATATTTGAGAAAGACTGATAAAAATACATTGATTTACAGTAGACAAAGACAAAGCCTGCTATAAAGAATTTTTGATGTGCTCACATGAAGAGTAAATAGCCATAGAAGTAACCGGAGATTCTAGTTCACTGAGAAGTCAGACATTTGACATATGCCATTTGACATATTCTAATAATATCTAGATTTCAGGAAAATATTGATACACAGCCACCGAAGAAATTTTAAAATACCATGCAGAACACAAATTTCTGTGAAAATCTGAAGCAATCTGAGGCTAAATCAAACAAAATGCTCTTGAAGAAGTGCCTCTCTTATACTTCATAAAGTGTGTTCCTGATTCTATAAGCATCCTCATACTATTCTAATGTGTGATAAATAACTAATAAAAATTAGATATTACCTTATATAACAATAAAAACAAATTTGGTTTAATAACAGGATTATAACTGATCCTATGTATTAATTTTCACCAATACAGAGCTAGTGTTTACTGTACAATTAATTTTTTTAATGAGGTTTTTTTTTTTTCTGGGTATTTTAGGCCAGATACACACACCATTGTAAAACATTTATGACAAACATGACTTTGGCACTGTATTGTGGCCACAGTTGTGGCCATGGAAGCTTGTCATGGTTTGACCCCAGCCATCAACTCAAGACCACACAGTGATGCACTCACTTCCTTGCTGGTGGGGTGGGGAAGACAGTCAGAGGGGTGAAAATAAGAAAACTCATGGGTTGAGATAAAGATATTTTGACAGGTAAAGCAAGAGTCATATATGCAAGAAAACAAAACAAGGCATTAATTAATTTGCCAAGGGCAGGCAGGTGTTCAGCAGGGCCCCATCACATGTAATGGTTACTTGGGAAGATAAACATCATCACTGGATATTAGCCCCCTTCTTCTTCTTCCCCCAGCTCTATATTCTGAGCATAATGCAATATGGTCTGCTGTATCCCTTGGGTCATTTGGGGGCAGCTGCCCCAGCTGTGTCCTGTCCCAACTCCTTGTGCACCTCCAGTCCACTCGATGGTGAGGTGGTGTGAGAAACAGAGAAGGCCTTGGCACTCTACAAGTGCTGCTCAGCAACAATGAAAACATGCCTATGTTACCAACACTACTTCCAGCAGAAATCCAAAGTACAGTCCCATACTAGCTACTGTGAAGAACATTTACTCTCTCCCACTCAAAACCAGTGCAAGGCTGTAGCACACTTGGTAGAGGTATGCCAGGAGAAGAGCAAATATAAACTGTTGGAAAAGTAAGTTAGCTGTTGACCCTCTCACTAAGTTCAACTTATTTGCTGATAACTTGTTCTTAAACTCTGTACCTGCTGAATATAAACCATTGCCTTGTTACAGCTGTGAGATAGACAAATTGCTGCAGAAAACAAATGAAGCCTGATAAGGGAACTCAGTTGAACCCGTGGCCAGCTGATTACCTGTGATGGGACCTCTTCCAGTTCCTAGCAGTTTTGGCACATGGTTAAAGTACTGAAGCATGAGAAATGGTTAACCTATAAGCTGGATGGACATTTTTGCAGTAGATATGTTATTTAGTGACAGTCATCTTCTCTGCATTGAATAAATTATTTAAAATTACTTGCTTTATATACAAATATACCTAATTAAATACTGTTCATTAAGTAATGTATTTGAAGAGTAATAACAAACATTAATTAGATATTTTGCTAAGGATCACTTTTGCAGATATTTAAGTGATTTTGGCTCTGGTCATGCAAAAACTGCTCTCTAATGGTAGCACCTGTATTCATGTGAATTCCAACAGAAATAAATAAGACTGAGATTACATCTATACTACTGTAGTAAAAAAAGACTGCATCTCCTCTCTTGCACCAATGTAATTACAAATGAAATGGTCAGTTTTACTGCTACCAAACATACTTAGGCTCCATGAAAAGAAAATCACATGCAAACCACCATAGTCCTGAACTCTGCTGCTTCATTCACCTTGGCCAAGTATGATTTGGACAAGGTGGAATTACAATATTGCATACACATTCTATACAATGTATGTATGAATGACAGTGAATTCCATGTGTAGATCACATATTTTTATCATATTTTTGAGTCACTGTCAGGATACAGGACTTTAAGCTGTCAGTAGAAATACATGCAGTGTCTTCAGTCCTTTGAGTGTGATGCAGGCATCCTAATCTTGTGGGGTTCAGAACATTTCCTACTGTGTCAGCGATCAAGGCCTCCAAGGAGAAGGAAACCATGGAAGAATGTTTATAACCATGTGGGTGAGTATGTGACACGATGGGAAATGAAGCAGTGGAACAAAACATGAGTAATCAGTGCTTCTTGAATAGGCTTTACTCTTGCTTTTATGCCTGGGGGTCCCTCCTGGACAACACTAAATAAATAAATAGGATGCAAAGTTAAGCAAAAGCTTAAACTGTAAGGCTGGGCAGAAGAAGGTGTTTGTTCACCTGTTTTTTCTTTTGTTGTCCTCGTCTTCATAGACTTGATATTTTGTGGGGGATATATTTGACCATTCGACAGAGATGTGGCACACAACTTATACGACAGAAACTTGAGTGCAGGACACCTAAAGTTGGTAGAGATTCAGTGTGTTAACAGAAAGATAAAAAAATTGAGTATTAATCTAGTGACTTCAAAACACTCTACCAAGGAGGCTGATATTAAAATCTCAGTTTTACCAATTGAGAGAATGAAACAAAAATATGTGTCAGTTTGACCATCTTATGCTACTATCTGCCGTTGTAACATCAGATAAACAGTCAATTTCAAGATTCCTAACCCATTATTTTATCAGTATTTTTCAAAGGAAAATATTGGAATACAAAATATTGTGGAAATCATATTTGGGAGAGCACAGCTCAAATCCCATCTTTACTTGACCCTTTTCTTGAGAGAAGTGAAAATTTTACTTTGCAAAGTGATTGGCTGTGTCAAAAATTACAGGATATTCTGATTTTCCAAATTTCTCCTATTCAAATTTGTCCATTCACCACAGATAGTTAAAGTCTTCTGGAAAATCTTCTACTCACTGCAATTTCTGTGTCCATAGGAAGAACTTAAAGAAAGTTCATGTCAGAAGGTTTTTGACACAGTTAGTTATAGTACATTTCAGGCAGGAAATTCTTGTTCAGTATCCAGTTGAGATAAAACAGAGACTTTATATTTGAATCTGAATCTCTCATCTGCAAGGTGAATACAAACTTTAATAACTCTGCTTTTTAGAAAGGGTAGTGTCCTTGCATGGTATAGAAACTATTAAAAAGATCAGAGAAGAGTGACTTCAACATGCTTGTTTTAAACAGGAAAGACAATTGAGTTTCCTTGCTAAAATCAGAAAATGTCAAATTCCACAGAGTTCAAAAATTATTTCAGAATAAAGGAAAACTATCTGCATTCCACAAACTATACAGAAAAAAAAAAATCTAAATTCACTAGAGGTTTGTTCCTTTTGAAAATACCATGAAAACCTCTACTGACATAAAGGACAATTTTCTGACAGTACTGACTGCCTACCCAATGCTTATATATTTTCTAGATTTATCTACATTTGAAGATAAAAATACTGACACCTGTTATCCTGAACTGTGGTAAAAGCCGCAGAAGAAAACAAATTCCATGAGTATTCTCCACAGAGATTCATTATTCCATTGTTTTAAAATTATTTACTTCATTCTCATCTTTTAAGATAAAGGCATTAAAATCACTACCAAGCTTAGTTAGTACTTGAAAAGGAAAAAAACAAGTCTATCTCAAACTTCTCAACTGACCTGCAGAAGCCTTTGCTGCTATTCCACACTGTCTTTGTTAGCGTGACTCACTGGGAGCCATGACTGATCACTCAATTAACATTTCTTGTTCTTGCAGCTGCACTAGACAGTCCCAGATGTTCCATGAATAAAATAATTGTAGTGTCCCCGAGAGTGTCAATTTTTATTTGTCACTTCTCTTCCTGAATCTGCTAGATCTCATCCCAACTCTTTTAAAGCTAGTCTCTCCACCTTTTTGCCTGTGGTTTCTGTCTTGTAGGATACCCAAAGCCAGATACAACCATTCAAAGATTTATTCATTTCAGGGTCATGCCAATGAAAGAACAGATTTGAAACAAATAGACTGTTTACAATTTACATTTTTATAGTAGTCGAATCCTAAAAATTGTTAAGTATTTGATTTCATTAGTTACTCCCTCATCCTTTTCAGGATTTAGACCCCAGTACCTGAAAAATGCAGGGTAGCCCAAATAAATGCACAAACTGTCTTCAGGAGTCATGAGTCTGAACTGTAGATTTTGTATTCTTTCTTCCCTGTTTTACTCAATATTGTCCCTTTTGCAACAGACAAACTTGAAATAAATTCAATGCGGTCCCAGCTACAATATCCCAAAGAAGCCTGGTACTAAATCCTGAACTGTGTTGGTCCAAGCAAAACATACTCATCAGAAGAGATTAATTTCCTGCCATTAATAACATAATTAATTTTACATTTATAAGAATGTTTTTGTCAGATTTCTATGTCTGACTTGCTGTGAATTCTACAGAGAACTGTTATATCATTTTATTTAGACATTTCTGATATGATGCCATAGATTTTATTCGGCATATTATTTTCTCTTTCCAAAGAATTTAAAAGAATCAAAACAAGACAATAATAACTAGGAAATTGCTCTACTGAATAATAAAAATATCTAAGTGGGAAAGAACACAAATTCAAAATATATGAAATGTAAGTAGTCAGGCTGGACATGAGAAGAAAAGATAGCGGAAAAATGTCTGACACTATATTTAAAATAGAAAGTTATACTTTTAACAGAGTTTTAGAAGAAATTTTAATGTGACCATTTACATAAGGAGGAGTTTTCACTAGTGGTGTGAAAATATCCTGACTGGAAAAATTTAAGTGCCCATATGATAAGCCTGTAAGATAAGCTTTACTGTTGTTGTATTTGAGGAGGGGTGGAAAGTGTTAGGAAAAGCTTTCCACTTACAGGACTGTTTATTCTCAACTTTGGTTCACTAATTTAAATGTCACAGTTGAAGGTTTTTATCTCTACCTATGTGAAATGTGCAGGCAGGCATTTCACTTAATCTTCAGCTTGTTTCTATGCAATGATTAACCTGGGTAAAACTTTAAATAGCTATTGATCATTCCATTACCTAAGCACCTAATAGAGCAGAGGTTAAGTTTATGGAAAAGTAACAAAGTTTTGTCTGGTTTTATCCTCTAGATTCTGTTCTCTGAATACTTTGTCTCAGATCTACAAATGTGTATGAACTTGAGTGTAAATTGTGTCCCTGAAGTCAAGGATATTATTTGCTTACTTAACATCAAATATGTATTTAAGAGTTGTGATAGATGAAGGTCACATCTAATACCGCACAATCAAGCTTAAATGAAGTTAGTGTTAAACTTTATATTACTTTATAATTCTTACAGTTAAGAATTTATAATTCCTACAGAGGAATTTAACTTTCACGTGACAATAGAGAATTTTTGTTTCGTTTTGTTTTATTATTTTCTGTTAGGTTGTCTCCTTTTAGCTTATCTGTTTTGATCAGATGTGTTTTGGTGAGGCAGATGATGTTTGAAGTCAGCTCATTCTGCTCTGAGCAGGAGGATGAACAAGACATTTCCTGAGGTTCCTTTGACCTGACCCTTCCCATGAACAGTCCGAACCAACAGGGCATACCTGTCTGAGAATGTTTTTCACTTAGGAAAGGCATCGTGGTCTTTGGGAGAAATTGCAGTGTAAAGTTTTTCTGTTGTTTGAGGGTTTGTTTTTGTTTTGGGTGTTTTTTTTTTTTCTTTCTCCACAAATTAAACATTTGTGTCTCATTTCTATGGAAAATAGAAGCCTGCTGAGATAAAATACTGTGTCTCAGAGTTTTGGCCCCAGCGCAGGGATGACAAGTATCCGTGCAATTCTCTGAACCCAACAGCTGCAATATGCTCCCAGGTCCAAAAGTTCACAAACTCATATGGAAAATGGAAAGGTATGGAAAATGAATTTGTAAATTTAGCTCGTGATCTTGGTGCAGTATGGCATAGTAGTAGCTCCTATTTGAGCAATTTTCTTGATTAGAAGAGAGACCTGCAAGCTGCACATGCTGGATTTAGGTAGTCGTGTTGCTATATCAAATTGCATACTTATCCACATTATAAGCATATTTTCTTAATTCTGAGCCACAACTGAACTTCCAAAGTATTCTCTGAATATATATTACTTTATTCTTTGTTGCAATATCACAGAATTTTAAATAATTCCTTATCAGTCATATGTTTTTGGCTTTGAAAAAGAAATTTTATTCTCTCCTTATCTTTCCCCTTTTAGGCAGAGAGTGACAATAAGTATAAATCAGGCAAATGTCTGCTTTGTCAACAAAATTCATTACAGAATAAACATGTTTCTTATTATAACACTTAGTTTATCTACTTTTTATAAGTAAAGCTAATCCACTAATCTATGCTAGGCTATTAGTGTGCAATGTGGGCACACAAGACTAAAGTAAATTTATTTGTTAGTTTGATTACATGGGGAATTTAGTGTATATTACTTCTGCACAGAGAATCATAGCTCACAGAATTGACAGGACATATTTTCAATAAACAAACATGTCAAGTTGTTTGTTAATGATGATATTGTATCTACCCGAAACATACAAAACAAATTTCTGGAAAGCCGGAAGTGAAAATTATTTGGGTGTTTTTTGTTTGTTTGTTTGTTTTTTAAGTGCAGCAGCACTGAATCAAAAAGAGAAACTGACTTGCATATATAGAGAAGGTAATTAGATGGGTGTATCCTCAAATGCCATCAGCACTGGGTTGTGCATCATAAATGGGATGATTAAATGATGTAAGTAAATGAAGCAATATATAATAGGTTAGCAGAAACATTGTAATGACTGACCTAACAACGCTGGTGTAGACATGAAGGCAAGTCAGGATGCATTTAGAGGTGGCATGCCACATGATGCTATTATTAACAGTCATTTACAAGCTTTATTAGTTCTTTTTTCAGAAGCTACTTTTGAGCTTAAACAAAAATTTGAGTCTGATGCAGAAATTTCTGGGCAAATGTATCATCTATATTACACAAGTGGTCATATTATTTAGTTAGAATGATTCCTTCTGGCCTGAAAATCTGCAACTTGACAAATGCATTGTAATTACCCTAATGACTTGGTTGAAGTATATATGGTAGTACAAAGCCAGGCAATGTGTAAGCCTGCAGATAGGTGATGACCATGATGGTGTGTTACCTTCACAGATTGCTGAGTTTGGACATCACTGGTGTAGCGTGATAACAAATGGCAATTTTTGAGCTGTGAGGCAAATGTTTCTAATCCATTCAGGTTCTTATCATCGGAACCTAAAGGTGTGGTGGTCATCCACAACTTCTAATGAAATCAGGAGATGCAAATACCTAGCAGACATGAAAATCATGCTCATAAATATTGGTAGGTATCTATTTTCAGAGATAAAGTTGAATGACAATCACATAATTAAATTAAGAATCCCATACAATATAAGTCTGGTTTATGGTACATTTAAAATTTAATGGAACATTAAGCAATGGACCAGTTTTATTTAATTCTGCTAGTATCTTATACAAAGAATTTGTGATTTTGGAGGCATTTACAGCCAAGCAAACAGATTGTAGAGAGCATGTAGACTTTAGCTGCTAGAATATTTTAATTGTCTCATTCAGTGGGTTAAAAAGAAAAACATATTTCATTGCAGTTTGTTCACAGGTAACTTGATCAGATAGATACACATTTTCTTATTTTCAGATAGATATATCCTGTATGGTCTTAATTACTGAAGTAAACTGTACTGAGGGCTAATCAGATGAGAGTAGTCTAGGCCAATGTAATGTTGGTTCCCCAGGCCTTTTAGAAAATATCTGAAATCTTGTGAAATATTTAAACAATTATATAAAGCTCATGCTTAACTGTGTTAAAATTGGAGCATTCTTTTCTTTAAGTAGTTTTTTGCAAAGGATGTTATAATCATCATTGTCATTTTATTTTAATATTTGAAATAGGCTCTTTTTGAAACAAGATTTCACATTTTTTACCGTTTGAACAGTGCTAAAAATGTTGTTTGCCTCAGAACTTATTTGAGGTAAACATGGCTCAAGAAGCAAGGAACATATTTATACTAGTTTACAGTGTTTGCATTGTACTGAAACTAATATAATCCTAATGGTTTAACTGTAATTTCTATTATTTATAGCAGTTAGTAACACACTTTCTTATTAATATCACCCTGTTCTTTATTCCGATCTGTGGATTGAAGTTTTCCCATTGTAGAACAAGGTTGTACTTATCTGATGCTTTTCAGACAGTTGATGTGGGCATGGGAGAAGAGCGTTAGAAGGAAAACATTCTGACTGAGCAGAACATTCAAGTAGTTGCTTGAAGTTAATTCCCATTTTAAGTGGCTTATTCAGAAGTTATTAGCTTAAGTATATGATTCAAGGTAAGCTTTTACGTGTGTGATGAACTGAATCAGTGATTTGAAGACTTGGACCTGAATTTGTCAATACACTACATAGACATAACAATGTATTTTTGTAAGATACACCTATTTAATGAGATTATCTGAATTGTAAGTAAATGATATTCTATATTGCCATGTCAAATATAGAGCTATTAAAAAGTCACAGAGCAATATAATGTTCCTGAAAGAGGCTGAATTTTATAATGTGCTTCTTGAGCTCTCCATTTTGGAAAGCAACTCAATTTCCCATTAAAAAGTAGTTAATTTTCCAGGTAGGAAGAGCAGTTGGTAGGTACCCAGGCAGGAATGACAACTATAATCCCTAAAGGAAATAATTTTAAACATAATATTACAATCTGATCTATAACTAAGAGGTCCCTTTGGTATCAAAATCTTGGGAATTGAAGAGTAGTTCTGAAAGGCCGTGATTGAGTAACAATGATTAAAATCTTACTTGTTTTTTAATTAGGAGCTGTAATGCAAAACAAGAGGTAGTTCTATCTTTTAGACTCAATTCTCATACTATGACAGATTCACAAGGTATTGCTCTAATGAAATCAGAGGATTTATTCTTCATTTACACAATGAAAGAAGAATTAAGTCCTATGGTGTAGCACATACCTTTGGTATCTTAAATTTAATATTTTATTTTAACTTCTGAATGCTTAAATGTATTACCACTTTATTCTTGTTCCTCTTCAGTGCATAATTCCTGTAAGCATAACAGAAATGTTCTCCCCTCAGGATTCTATTAGAAAGGCTATCATAGCACGAGACTGAGGAGTTATGCAAGCACAGAGAATATGAATGTGTTGATAAATGCTTTATACTTTCAAGTAAGATTAAATGGGTACCCCATTGTTTCACAGGTTGTGTCATGCTACAGTCTCGATCAGAAAGGCATGATTGATTTCTCCTGCAGGACTGTAATTACTTGTCTGCTTTTTGTATTCTACAGGATGTTGTGGTAATGATTCCACTGCACACAGCCCATTCATTTCTAATGACTTTTTCATTTGAGATTTGAACATTTTCCACTGCATTCTTTCTTTTTTTACATTGTCATAGAATAACATGCAACATAAAGCAAATAGAATATATATTTCAACCCATTATTTTTCTATTTTCACTACCTTGTTAAGTGGAAACAATCACATAATATTTTCTTAGGAAAAAAAAAAATAGGTCAGCACTCACCTCTGCAAATCTGATACAATCATATATTTATTTTAGACTAGATGACTGAAAGTGATTTTGCAGGGGGTGCTAATCTTCTGCTACATAATAGTATGTGAAAATGTGCTCCAGACTGTGAACTTGTGTCTCCCTTAACAGATGCCCCACTGAATTCTGTCACATTTAGTATCTCAAGGACATTTTGCCAGCTTTTCTCAGGGAAAATAATATCCTACTCTGTGAGTTATTCTCTTCATAGCTGTAGAACTGCTATGGAATAAACTAGTAGGACAATATAACAGGGAGAATGCTCTATGTCAAATGATCATAATTTATTTCTTCACTAAGAAATTTAAAAATAGCATAAGCCCTCATTTTTTTTACCCTAGGTGTTAGTGCATCTGTTTTTCAAACCAAAGTAGTGTGTGTTAGCATAACCATAGCAAAATGCTGATTGATAGGAGCTTTCACTGCATCTGGGCAAATCACTGCGCAGAGTCCCCCATAATATATTTAAAACTAGGAAAGAAAACATAATTCAAGTAATTCTTCATATCAAGAACAATATTGTGAGTAAATTTTTCTGAACTTGGCTGCTTGGCCCGAAGACAGAAGTTAAGATGATGAAAAGAGTAATATTGTTCTTGACTATCAAAATCTAAGTAAGACTACACTTTGTCCTTTTTATACCAAGACTTGACTTTTCACTCCTGTTCCAATTTACGTACACCAAGTGAAAGAGATTGAGTCAGACAAAAAATTCTCAAGTTTTTGATCACAGTATGTGGGGCATAGTTTTTTACAGGACTTGTATAGCATAAATAGCTTCTCCAAAGTTTACTTCAGAGCATTTTGGTCAGCCCTCTGGTCCAGTTAATGTTAGGAGTCTATCTTCCCACAAGGTCATAGGTGATCTGCTGGCTAACTTAGCCATCTAAGCCAAAAGCATAAAGTTATACAAACATAAACATTCCCCTCTGCCACTTCAACCACTTGCATGATCCACAAATTCTACTCTGAACATATGGAGACAGAGTAGGAATCTGATGTAGTGTTACCTACTGTCATAAAATCTGCACTGTTTTATTCATCACACTCCTATTCTCTTCTTTCTAGTTTTGTCTAGTCTATTCTACTCCATTATATTCTAATTATTTTTATTTTATACAGTATACATATCAATATAATTAATGAAAATCTTATATACTTTACATCTAAATACTTAGAACCATGTATTATATCGTTACTTTTATTCTTATGCATTGCAATATATTATGCATACATACACACTTTTCCCTAATGTGTATTTTGGGTTTGATGTTCCAGCCTTTGAAGAGATATTTATAGAATTAGATTTCAATTTTCATCTAAGACCCCTCCTTTCTTGATCACATGTTGATCATTATGTTACAGAAGAACAGGGAGGTAGAAAAACACGGTGACTTCAAAATGAAAAGCATCTTTTCTGCTTATTATCACCTCATATAACACAAAAAATTTATTATTAAAAAATATATATTATATTTTCCCTTAAAAGAAGTTAAATCTTTGGTGGATAAAGAAAAGAAGCAGGAACAGGGGAAAGGAAATTATATCATATGTACAACATGCACGACTCCTTTTAAACTTCATGTATTAAGACCAGATGAGAAAGTAGAAGGCAGAATCCAATTGAGAAATGAATTAGGGAATGACACAGTGAGATTACACTATTGTAATAAACAAAGAACAAAGGCAGGAAGTGAATGAAGCATCAATGAAAATAGTGCTAAGGTAAATGGATGCCCTGTTACTGAGGAGACTTACGGATGTAATCTCTCAAGATGACATTCTCCAGAGAAATCTTTCCTCCAGTAATAACAGCCAGGCAGTTCTTAGCAAAACTGTTTGGATTAGAACCCCCTTCTTTTTCAAGGCCTAAGAGTTTTCCCAGTTTCCTTGCGGGGTAAAGCAGCTGTAAGAAAGCACATACGATAGACAGACCCCTTTTTACATCCAGAACACAAGATATTGAGGAGATTTGTGTGTTTTGAGGCTGACATACACAAAGGGAAGATATATAAAAGTGTAAGGAAGGCATTGTCAAATGTTCAAGCAGAAGTGTCCCTTATGCTGCTGTAAGAGCAGTGGGCCAGGCAAAGAAAATGGGAAAAGTTATGCCAAATTATTGGTTGGCTAGAGAGACAGCTGTTAAATACCTAAGCCAGAGCAAATGACCAGGAAAGATACTTAGCACAAAACACGGATTCTTTGTCTGAAATTTCTGAAGAATGTGTTAGCCTGAATGTTGAGTGTGAGCAACCTGTTTTACTAGAGTGGTCTTATATGTACTTTGTAAACAAACATATTCCCCTGAAAAGTGAGACTTAGCAGCACAAGAGGTGATACACCAAGATATTAATTCTTGGCATGTTTGGACCATCAGACTGTAAATGTTGAGGAAATGGATCTAGAGTATTCTTAACTGTAGACTGGCAAGTTGCCTGCCAAAGAACATCTTTTACAAATACACTTGAAAGAATCAATACAACAACAAAAAACCCATCATTATAAATGAAGACTATGTTGCACTATATCTTTTGAAATATTTCTCTTTTGTTTCTTACATACTGCACAGACTGGAAAGCATGCCCTAATATTCAATTAGTCCAATGTTTTTATAGGCAGGAATTGAAGGGTTACACAAGAAAATAAATTGTTTTTAAAGGAAGTTAACCTCAAACTCTGAGCAATATTATCTCCAACACAGATTTCATTTCTCTAGTTTCAATTCTTCCCCAGGAAAATTACAGGAGAATTTCTTAGTTGTTTAATTAAGAAAGGTGATAAAGAGGCAAATGACACAGTATGCTTTATTAATTTAAAAATTGTTTTTAAAATGTTTTTATTTCCAAAGTTCTATGGTGCAAGAAGAGAAAAAACATCATGTCTGGGTATTAGAAATGACATCCATTCTTTCCAGACTTTAATATTTATATTTTATAGGTCAATCTTAAAGCTAAGCTATAGTGACAACATTCTACTTCAAGGAAATGTTGATCTTTTGCAAATGATGTGACATTCTTCAGCTCCAGACTCACAAACTGATGATTTAACAACAATAATGATCTCTGGAAAGCAGAAAATTGTTGATACTGGCTTCTTGAAAATTTCATATGCCCTCAGGCTTTGCCTTGAGGTTAAGCCCTTGGGTGAGATACAATCACTGACAATCGCTTCCCTTTACTCCAACCTTCATGGTCAAAGCCATGTTTCAGTGTGGTGTTTATCATTTCATGCATCTGATTGGCAAGAAACAGATCTATTTTTTTAATGAGATTCAAAATTTATTCTGCTGTCAGATGTGAACTTTAAACTCTTGATATGAACTTCAGTCTTACAAATACTCATATGAATGGTCTTTGTGCATGAGTGGTCCTATGGAACTGGACAGTGACCCTTGGATGGATGAAACTAATCACATGCATGAGTGTTTTTAGAACTGAGCAAATGTAAGCTATTGCTTCCAAGAGCAAGTACCTCTTGGTAAACTTTCACATACAAAATTATGTAGTTTTAACATTCCCTTATAGTTTCAAGATAATAACAAGGCAGCAGAACTTAGCTCTGCATTACAATGGCTAGTCCTTCTGGGGCTGCTTGGAAAATATTTACCTGGCGCATTACAGACCTAGCAAGGGATACCCACAATGCTCTGAGCAGACTTGAACTCACATTGTGTGTGTTCATGCAAACTAATATCTGTGTAACTGCTGACAGTGCAATGCTACACCTGCTAATGAACCCTTCTGAGAGGCAGAGCTCAAGACTGGTGCTGTTTGAATGAGGCTTTTGAACCAGGGCCAGTCTGATTGGAGACCAAGCCCAAATACCCATTTATAGACATGGTCCTAAAGGTACTATGGGGCATCTCCAGGCATTTTGCCAGCTCCCTGTACCCGTGGCAAGTGCAACAGACCACCAGGACTTCCCTTATCCTTGCAGACCTGCAGTGTCTCCTCCCCACCCATCCCTAGTTCACTGATACTCTAGGTAGGAATGCGGAGGCAAAGATTGGAAAGATACACTTACCAAGGGAATTCCCCTTAACCAGGAAACTTCCTTCCATAAGTACCTCTCTGTAACGGGTGTTCTACAATGAAGGTTAAGCTGATGTTTGACTCACACTTCAGACACTTGCTGAACTCAAAGATTTTGTAGAGAAAGGAGAACTAAGATATTCAACTATTCTTCTACTTAATTATAAAGAAAATTGTTAGCATGCATCAACGACTCAGTATATTTAAAATATTGCATACTATTCCTGCTCCCATTCAATCAAAACTAACCAAAACTCAGCTAGCAGCAACCACCTAAATATTAAAATTTAACTTCTGAGCTCCTCACGGAAGTCCCGTTTTGCAACAACAGGATGCAAATAAGCTCCCCCACAGTGGAATGGCTAATCTTAAAATATGCAACTATGACATATGTAGATGCTCTATTGAGAAGTCTCTACTCTGAAGTGTCAATATTATTAAATAGACTAATATTGAGTTACACAGTTAGCTGTTAAAAACTGAATTATGTCAGATTCACTGGTGTTGGCTCCAACATAAACAGTGAAAAGGAGGCAAAGGGTTCCAGCCTTGAGCCTTCTGGAACAGACCTTGTCAGCTGAGCTGTCTGCATGGTGTCATCCCCACAACAACACAGCAAAAGTCAGGATGAGATCACAGTAAAGTTGCAGAGCCTGACATTGGAAACCTACACAGTGGGAAGTGTTTTATTCTCTGCAAAGGAATGTAGGAGCCTGAATTTTTTCCTTGGGGTGCTGCTGACTCAGAACAGTCTTGCATCAAAGTAGCGAAGATGTGAAGAAAGTTTGGGCTTGAATCAGGAATCAGCCTTCCCTGTGCAGCTTTTTGTGGAGCAGCTAAAGCTGTGTTCCCATAAATCATTTCAGATGTGTTCTCTTTCTAAACATGAAACATTTAGCAGCTGCTGCTACTATTGACCTCCTTAAAATAATACTAAGCAACAATATTAGCATTATAGTGTTCTATATATTTTCCTATTCTAAGACAATATTTTTGACACATAGGATAAGACACAGAATTAATATTATTTTCTTTACTATAAGGAAATGTGAAAAATTATTATTTAATAATAAAATTTAACTGTTTTCTAATAAACACACTTTTTTTGTTGTTTTAAAAATAGCTTCCTATCTGCAAGTTATCAGTTCAGCATTTTCCTTTTTTTTTTTTTTGTTAATTTCATGGTTTATTTCACTTAACAAATATTTATCTTCTATTAATCACTACAGGCTGAGTCCTTGACAAAATGAGGTATTTCAATAACAATCTTGACCCCCTCGTTAACGAGGTTTCTCTCAGTATGACGCAAATCTTGGCCTCTTCATCAGCACTTGTAAAACAGTTGACTCATACACCTGACTCTTCCCGTACCTGTTCCTCATAAGATCCCTAGTTTCATTCTCCCAAATGAAGGTCAAGGTAAAACAAAACAAAACACAAGTCGAGCACTCCAGTAGAATGACAGACTGCTAAGAGCAGTGTGCAGCCTGGAGCTTCTCTGGTTTCTCTGCACTGCTGATGTTCTCCATTTTCATTCAATTTACTTCACAGTATCACAGAATATTCTGCGTTCAAAGGGACCAGACCTATGAGCATCATCAAGTCCCACTCTTAAGTGAATGGCCCATACAGGAATCGAACCCACAATCTTGGCAGCCCTGTTCTAACCAGCTGAACTACTCTCGACAGTGTTTTTCAGACTGGTTGCTTTGTGGAAGCATTGCAAACAGTTAAACTGATTTCAAGAATTCTGCCAAAGAGAACTTAGGTTTTTGGTGAAAATATTTCTGCCATCAATTCTTGACCTTCTCACAAGTATATAACATGCTCTGGAGTGCATTCAGGTTGCCTACATGGGGCTAAGCCTGTGGCCATTTAGTAGCCTTTCTCATAAAGAGAGAGATAATGTCAAAAAGAGACATTACAAAGCCACCTGGGAAATCCACCTACATTCAAGGTAATTTCTTTTTTTTTACCATTTTTTTCCATTGTTCAGACTAGCAGAATTCCCTCATGTAACCTCAGGTTGATTTCCGTATTTCATTTTCAGGGTGGAGCACTACCATGATTATTTTCGGTAAACTGCTGTAGAGTGAGATTGTGAAAAAGAGGGTGCGAGTACTCTGCTGTGTAATTCTGGCACAATGAGCAGTTTCAAGGGATCAGAATCTTTGCTATGATTTAGACTGAGTCACTTTGGAAACTATCCCAACTTACATAGAAATCTTCCTTTCCCTCTCTACCTTTATTCATTTTCTAAGCACTGGATATAGCCTGTTGAAGTTTAGGCTCTTACCTGCAAGTCACATGGAGGGCAGGTCAAGAAGCAGGGTCCTGCTTGTAACACTTTTCCTTGAAAACAAGAAATATTAATTCCTCCTTATTTCCAGGAGATTTGAGATGGTATAAGTTAATGAACTGACTTCTTAAACATCTGGGACTTTGAAGACTAAACTAATCTGGTATAGTCACAAAATATTCTTACTGCACACCATAGATCCTGTGCTGTGCATTATGCCTTAATAAAGACCTACAAAAACTTAACAAGAAAAATTGTTGTATAGATATGTTTTCACTTTTTTTTTTCTCTCAGCAAAATATCATGTGTTTCCACTACTTACAAGTTGGGGCAGCTACATATCACTCCATTAAGCTACTTTGGATCATGGGGTATTGTCAACACATACATGTGAACTGGTTGCCTGCAGTAGAATGCAAGCAGAAGTTAAATTCTAGGAAGAAAATAGCATCTCAAGAAAAACAAAAAAATAGACCAACAGCAACAACAAAGACAACCAACCATACAAACAAAAAGCCCCAGAGAAAAACTGGGGAAAGGAAGAGTTTATAGATCAACCATTAAGAAAGTTCAGATTATTACTGGCTGTTATAATGACCATAATTTTTCAGAAGCCAAACCCTACGAAAAAAAAACTGCTGGGCACATATGTATACTATTGAGAATATTAGAAAAAAATCAAATGTCCATTTGATTTAGCAGCTCTTAAAGGGAAAGAAAAAAACCCAAAAACATTGGAACAGATTGCTCTCTCTCAATATACACGAACTTCAATGCTATTATTTGTGGCACCAGTGCACCAAGATACCTAAACTGCTGTATAACTCCTACTAGGAGATATTAATATAATTACTTGGATGTCCTCACTGTGAATTACAAAATCATTATTTTGAGTATGCTATTAAACAATATTTAATATTCTGAATATTTACTTGCCAATTACATTCACTTTCCATCTTGACTCTTTTTGCAAACTAAGTAGCACTTCATCTTATAGGAAGTCTTGTCAAAAGGGGTTTTTACTTATAAGCCACTGTAATTAGGATAAATAAATGTCAGCTTTCCCTAACAGAGAAAATGTTCCACTCTATGCCATCCCTTCCTATTTTCTCTTAGAATCACCTGCTAATCAAGAGTGTCTATAGTTCGGCACTTCAACTGATTGCAGTCTCAGTATTTAAAACCAGATCCTCCACCTGCCAGCTTGTTTAGCTGAATGATTTGTTCACATTATTGCACTGCTTGTACTTAACTGTTTTATGGGGAGCTTGCTGTTGATCAACACAAGCTTCATATTACCATCTATCACTGTCATGTTCCGAGGCAATTTAAATAAATGAATGTAGCCATGGGTAGGATTGCATTGTGCACCTAGCCTGGTTATAGAACAATTAAACTCACTCTGAAAAAGAACCAATAAAGATTTGATTAACGTTTGGTGGCAGATGTCCACCTCTATTTCAACTTAAAGTAGAGAAAAACAAAGTTGAAAAAGACTAAACCCATGGTCCTCCATAACAACCACTGACATTTCAAGTTAAATGTATATAAACAAGTGTTTTCTAGCTCCATTTTAAAAATCATTAAATGGGTTTATATTACTTTATTGTAAGTATTGCATTTAATTTTTTTTTCAAAAGCATTTCTATTTGTACAAGCTATAGTAATTTTTAAGGATTATATTTTTGTTGTTGACAGTGCATTTTCTTCATTTGCACTGACAAGTAAAAGGTTTTTTGCAAAAATGTTAAAGTTCTACTTTGTAGTTGAGTACTTTTTTCATATGAAAGTGTGCAAAATCATTTTCACAAAATCCTAAAATACAGACCTTGTCTGGGTTCTGCAGGCTGTAGCAATTTCTAATATTAGTGACTCTAATCTCCAGGATCCCTTACTTTCTTCCTCATGGAGATATGAAATCTGGATTTGTCTTACAGAAAGTAATCTTTACTCCTTTCCACATGATTCTCTTGGCTGCACTACTCTGCAGATGTATTTCTACAAAGAAGAAGAAGAATTATGAACTTTATTCAGGTAATCTGATAGGAAAGTATGATGAAAAGAACATGAAAATGTAAAGGAAAAAAATAAAAAAAGAGAACAATTCTGACTGCTTACCTTAGAGGTATGCCAGTCTTTGGCAACTTAAGCTGCTGCTGAAGAGAAGGTGCCATGATGTCTATTAGACCTGACCACTGCAGACAGTCTATTTAATTAGCCATTGCAGTGTTTGTATACCTCTGCTTTCATTCTGTTCCATGTTCTAGATTTCTTAGAGAGATATCTCCCATTATTTAGCACAGTTAGGAGTAACTATGGTCCTTTGCAGTAATTCAAAAGAGGTTATCGTGGAAGGCCAGGCTGCAAAGGCACTCAAGCAAAAATAAGGTATTAAGCCTCTAACTACAACCTGCACGAATCAGCATGGAAGACAAAATCCTTTATTCCCAGTAGAAGACTTCAGCATTTGTGTTTTTTTCCATATAGTTGCAAATTTTGTTGAGGTAAAAAGAATCTGTACTTCTAAACTGTCTTAGTGACACTTAGAAAGAGGAAGAGAAAAAAAAGTGAGGTATTTATAGAGATTTTTCAAAAAAAGAGTTCAGATTGGAAAGTGACTAGTCACAATATTCCTCATCTCAAGAAGGCTTGATGCCACCAAAAGAGAGAGAAAAAAAAACGTTGCATAATTCCAGAACAAAAAAACAAACTAAAAATTCTCTACTGGTTTAAAGATAATTGGAATATACTGTGATCTTTCAGCAATTTTCTGTCATGTGACAACTTTCATAAACATGGATTTTTTTCTTTGACATTGCACGAGAAGAATTGGATTTTCTTCTTCTTTACCTATCTCACGTGCTCACACATATATGAATACACAATATACACACATACATCTGTAGTGAAATGTAATAACCTACCGTTGATTTCAGCATAAAATAGATGAAGTGTGATAAAGCAAATATCTGCTGAGGTAACTTTACCTGTGGTCATTAACAGGGCACTTAAAAAATAAGTATTTGATGTGTATCTCTGCAATAACTACAACCAATTCCTATCCAGAAAATAGTAGCAGTGCTGTAATGCTTTACTAAAAGAGTCACACATCTGGTTTTTAATATTTCCATACACCTGCATAGTAAAGCCTTGTGTCACACTGCATGCTCCATTCCCCTCTGTGAGTGGTCACAGTACCTTATGGCCTCTCACATTGCTGGCTGAATTCATACACATTTGCACATCTAAAAGCCTTTGATGGGCAGGTCAGTTCACAGGCCTGTTATTTCATCGGTGTAATCAGTGTTACATAATGAAGCACAGTATAAATGTTAGACAAAGGTTGCCCAAATATACAGAGCTTTAATCCACCAAAATATCAACATGACAGAAAGAAGGCATCCACTGTACAGAAGGATGAGTGATATTCTACACTGAGGTGAACAATAATGAAAGAGCGTTTAGTGTGGGGTTGCAAGAAATCTAAATTACTAAATGGCCAAGGGACTTGCAGAGATTCCCAGAAATTGTCTTTCAGGTCCCTACAGACTGGATCATATGCTGTAAATATCTATTCTGCTGTTCACAGTAAAGGGCCCATGATTTTCAGGCGAACTATAATGTTTACCACCTCCTGCTAAGGGTTTGCACATTCTGTACCCAGTTTCATTTATTCTGACCTGGGAAATGCTGCGAACTGAGAGGAGAACAATTAAAGATTAATTGCCAAATCAGTTTAAGTTATCACTTAAAGCTGTTCCAGAGGTCAGGTCTATTGGTGTGCCCTGGCAGTGGAGGCTTAGCAGTACACCAGGCTGTATCAACTGGAGGATAGCCAACAGATGAAAGAAAATGCCCAACTCCACATTACCTGGCACTTGTTAAGCTATATCTGGACCATTGCATCCAGTTTTAGGCCCCCAAGACAACAAGGATGCTGATCAAGTGGAATGAGTTCAGCATAGGTTGTCTGTGATGGGTGGGCTGGGGCAATCAGCTGGTGAGGGGAGGTTGAGGGACCTGCACTTGTCCAACCTGGGGCAGGGTTGGCTTCACCAGTACCCATGGACACAAAGGAGATGAAGCCAGAGTCTGCACAGTGGAGGATGAGAGGATATAAACCAAACCTAGAGGAGTTCCAGACAGATATAGGGAGATATTTTCAACTGCAAAGATAACTAAGCATTGAAACAGGTTTTGCAGAAAGGTCAGGAAATCTCCTCTTTTGGCAGAGCTAGTAAGATCCTGAGCTGCCTGATCTATTTTAGTTTTGCACCTCAGAAGCCAGAGCACTCCAAGGTCCCTTCCAAACTGAATTACTCTGTCATTTGGCAGTTCAAATCAGACAGAAAATACAGTGGGCTAAGTAAGAATGACAGTGCATACAGCAAATGATAGATGGAGGGACAGAAATAGACAGTTTAAAAAAAAAATATTGCTATGAACAGTGCTTTTATATTCCTTAGCTTATTGTCTTATTTATTCATTCTGAATGAATGACCACTCAAATACTTCAGTGCTAGTTTTAAGAACAAAAGGTCTGTTATTCTCTTTTTCAAGATAGAGGTTTGAGGACTTAAGGTGAGAGGGTTCTTTGCAGTAGGAGGTTAATACTATTCAGAAATATTAATTTGCCAGGATAACTTCCATTTAAAGCTGTTAAAGAAATCCAGTGGAGCCACAGTGTAATACTAAATGAATTCATTTGGTTTTGTTTTAAATAGATTAACAAAGACAAGATTAAAACCAGGACAGCTGAGTAAGGATAGAAAACAGGTGGTTACCTGTTATTTTACCTTCCAAGAAAAATTTCTGGTGATAGTCTACACAGTCCAAGTTTTAGATTAATTTCTAGTGTTACACTCTGTTACTCTGTCTGTCTCTCTTCTGCATGACTGAAAGATGCAATTTTTTTCCTGTAGTTTATTTTTCCCTGGTGTATTTCTCACTAGCTCATTCCTTCTTAGTTTTAGTAGGCTTCCTGGTTCATAATTCTCAAGTCAGCTGCATTTATAGAAGAGCTCCATTTGAATCATTATATCCTCTGGTCTTCAAGCTGCTAAATTTCTTCTCTCACATACCCAAAGGTAGACAGGAGGATTTGTTTATTTTGTTTCCAATATAGTATTTAGTAACTATGAATATGATGTGCAGGATGACACAAGGGCTTCAGTGACACTGAGTGTATATTAACTTAGAAATGGCTGAAAAGTCCAGCTTGTCTAGAAGAGGTGGTAAAATTGATCAATTTAGCACTTAGGTGGGATCCATGCAAATGTGGGGCAAACATAATAGGCTTGTACTGCACTTTTAGAACAAGTTATTTATTGTGTTAATTTTTTGATTCTATAGATGAAGCTATAATGGTTATTTGGTACCAAATACAAAAACTCTTCTAATTACAATCTGAATCCTCTGGCCAGATCA
Organism: Polioptila caerulea; assembly: GCA_013397295.1. Lineage (NCBI taxonomy): Eukaryota > Metazoa > Chordata > Aves > Passeriformes > Certhiidae > Polioptila > Polioptila caerulea. Next base: position 112,018 of record VYXF01010193.1, on the reverse strand, counting down.
TGAAGCAACAAACAGTACTAAAGCAGCACCAAGGGTGCATGAACAAGTAAAAATAAAGGTGTAATAAACATTGCCACCTTAGGTGCAATGGCCAAATAACATAAAAATAGACCAGGCAGCATCCCTGCATAAATACCTGCATGGGGTAGAAATTTAAGCATATAACCATGAAACTCCAGTGTACAGTTTCATAATATGCTAACATTCTGCACCTTCAGCTTGATCAGAAACCTGTGACAACACCTCCCAGCTGCTATTGTTATCTTATTTAGCTGTGCTCAAGAAAGCATAGTCAGACTTTGGCTTGGAGAAAACAGCCATACCCTGTTTCAGTTTCAGTAGAGAAACAGAGTAGAGTTTGCTCAGGAGAAACTGTTCTCACCTGCTAAGACTGGAACAGAGGAACACAGGCAAACAGAACTGGAGGAGGGAAGCACTTGCACAATACTAAAAGCAGGGAAGGTGGGAACCTCACCAGACTATTTTGGCTTTGAAATTTTGTCGTTGTATAAACATGCAGTATGTGGTATAAGCTACAACTCAATTCTGACTAACCATCAGGCAGACAAGCCAACAATTTTTGTGAATATTGAATTCAAAGTAAGAAAGGATACATATTTGTTAGAATTTTTTTCTTACACCTAATGAAACAACAAAAGTAACAAAGCATTTAAGTATGAAGGAAAACACTCTTATGAATCACTTTAAAGAGAGGAAAGATTATTTTGGGGATATTACTGAAAAATAAATGCCATCCTGAATTTTTATGTATCCGGGATGCGCAGAATATTCACTTGAAACAGCTGGTGTTGCTTCTCTAACTTGAGACCTGTGCAGAATGACGAGAATTTTAAATCTGGCAAAATCATGTTTTGTTGTTCGTTATTTTTTTTCTTATTCCCTGCAGTGAGTTTTATTACCAGGTGAGCTCTTCTGTCAGGATCTCTCAGCTCCATTTAGCAGGTTTCTACATGTTTCAGAACTTGAAAGGCTCACCCAACATATCATCAGTGTTCCCATCATTGGTCACGTTGACACTGGCTTACTCCCAAATCAAACGTGAATGTCTTTTTTCCTTCTCAACTTTTTTTTAAGTTTCTGTAGAAGAGAATTAGTCAAGAAAGTAAAAAAAAAAACTAAAAAAGCCCCCAAAACCCCCCCAAAACCCCCAAAAACAAAATACAAAAAACATAAACCTGCAAAAAACCCATAAATGTAAAACAAAAAAAAACAGCAGAAACAAAATACAAACCAAAGCCAATTCACAAAACAACCCACTTCACTTTAAAATAGTATGTAAATACATTATTCCCATCTTAACTCTTTAAAGTGTACGAAAAAGTAAATAGCTAAAAGAAGCAAGTAGGAAGTACATTAGAAGCAGAATAATATGGGGGTTTAGGATTACATTTTAAACCAAATAAAGGCATGTATTTCAGATCACTGATAAAATGTATTGGGGTTACTCACCAATGTCTTCTTACTGGCCTCAATTCAGCAAAGCACTACACATGACTAATTAGGAATACAAGCATGGAAATAGGATTTAAACTTTAGAACAACCATATGGGGGTTTACAGCATCTTACTAAATAAGGGCTTGGAGCCTTAGCTAGCAACTTTATTCATGTAGTGTTTTACTCTCAGTTTGCTGGAAATGTCATCCCTTCAGTCTCGTGATTTTTTTTTCTCTTGTGCTCTCATATTCCACATGGCAGAGTTTCCATTTCCTCCTACATGCTGGGGGAGAATTTGAAGGGAGAAGACAGCCAAGATGTATTTGGTTAATTTCTCTGCTTATATTTGACATATAGCAATACACTACGTCTTTGTTTATACAATTCAGTAATTTCTCACAGAGTTTGGTACAATGTTGTGCAAGCATGCTTTTTTTGTGAGTGCCTCAGTACCAGATTTGAGGGAACTATATTGTACAACCATAGACTTCTGAGAAAAAATACAATGTATTAAAATGGCATTGTATAGCTGCTTATTGTTTCTAAACAATTTCCAGATGAAATCTGAAAACAGGGAGATGGTTTTCCTAACTGCCAACTCTGCAAACACGATGTGGGAGAGTCAAGCAAGAGTTATATAACTAATTAAAACCAAATTAATTTAATCAAAACCATTAGACACTCATTACCCATGCAGCTGCATTATCTTTTCAGTTTACCTTTATCCTCTCCCCCCCCGCTGTATTGGTTACACTTGTCTCTAATTTTTGGTCTGAAAATAGACAGTGTTTTAGGAAAGGAAATGCATCTCTCTGTGTACCAGCATATTACCTGTCTTGATCTAGATCAGACACAACTGTAATGCAAATAAAAATGTCACTTTTTATGTGGGAAAAAGACAAATGTAAACAAAGTACATAGGTGACTTGCTCTTTTTGGACATTATTCAAGACAACTAATTTGAATCTTCTCAGTCGCTCATTCAGTAGAGGAATATTTTCCTAAGGCTTGTGGTCAATCATGGTTTTTCTCCATACAAAAGGAACCTTTTAAGATGACATAAATTTACAACTTGAACAGGTGAATAAAGATATTTTATCCAGTCAAGCAGTCAACTTCTGAAATCAGACACCTTCGAAACTGGGTGAGGTTTTTTTTACAGAGCATTGAGAAACTTCATATTGCTTCAGAACTTTGAAGATTAGTTTTATTGCAATGAAAGCCAGAGGGTTTACAAGTGAACATTAAAAACAGACAATATTTATTATAAAGAATAAATTTTGCAGACGCTGTACATAATTTCTACTTTGGGATTATTATTTAATGACATGATGGAAAGAAAGACTTTGCTTTTATTTGTATGGTGTTCTCTCTTAGAATGGATGCTCAAGGCAAAATCCTCGCTTACAATGCAAGGTGTGCCAAGTAGGCAAAAGAACACAGGCAGCTTCTTCCTTTTCCTCATGTACTTGTACAGGTTTGGGACAGGATGGTGCCACATATACTGAGAGACTTGAGGGATGAAGAGGTGGCTCATAGTACCTCAGTGAAATTAAAGATGTGGGTCACTGTACTGGTTTGCAGGACCCCTCTCTCCCTCCTCCCCTCTCTCCTTCCCTCTCTAAGTGCCTTTGGGCGTCTGCCCAAGGCTGTGTCTATGCCACACAGCAGAGAGACAAGATGGGAACCTCAGAATGGGACACCTCAGCTGCAAGAACTCCAGGACATGCCAAGGTTTTGGCCCTAGAGACACTACAGGTGTAATAATTTATGAGGTATACAGAGCAATAGGGATTTCCAGAAAAACATTTCAAAAGAAATGGCTGACAATATCACAAAGCAACACCCATGTTAACCCTAGAACAGGAAACGAGTGACCAGGGAACATGGAGCGAGGGTACCTGACTTTGTAGTGTAAAAACTTGCAAACTGGAAAGAGCCAACGTCTGAGAACTGAGAAGGTCAGATTCTAGTTGTGGCTTTGCCACTTCCAGACGCAAGTTTGCCTTCATACAGCCAGCTCAGAAGTCTTCGCATGATATTCCCATAAAGCTTCAGGAAACTTTGGAAAGGATGGAGATGTATTTGTCAGTGTAGGCTCATATACATGTGGCACTTGGGGATAGGTTTTATTGGTGAATGGCAATGCTGCCTTAATGGGAGGGCTTGGTGAACTTAGAGGTCTTTTCCAACTTTAATGATTCTATGGTTCTATAAGAAATATGGTGACCATCGTTTTAAGTACTTACATCAAGAAAATGAAACTTAAAATCTGGATTCATTGTGATTAAAAAAAAATCATTATGATCAAAAAAAGGTTATGTTTGTTCTGTGAAGAAAGAGCAACCTGAACTTCTGCTGTATTTACTTAATTTTTTTCTGCAACACTTTTCTGCACTGTTTGATAGACACAAACATTAACCCTGCTGTGATCACAGTTACTAAAATGATTATTTTGTCTGAGATAAAACACAATTCCTGCTCTCTGACAAAAAAACCTCCAATTCAGAAAACTCTCATATCAAGGTATGAAAAATTATATAAAATGTTACTAAGTGAAAGCTGAAATTTATTTGGGTAATAAAGATCTGCATAACAAAGCATTAAAAGTCATCAGGGATATTCTGAAAAGGTACAGAATTGGTAAAGAGGCATGAATAGCAGAACATCCTTACTCACCTCAATGCCTAAAAGGAATTGAGGCATTCAATTCCCTTGAATTGGGAACATAAAGGCCTGCATTTGCAGGGAGGGAACATAAGGCCTGCATTTGCCACCATATTATGTAGCTGAAAAGTCAGTGAAAAGTTTCACTGGGCTATTGGAGCAGGACTCCTATAAGACCAGTCATACCTCTTATTTGAAAAGGGATTCTGAAAAGAGGAAATAGTTGCTAGGTATGTTAGTCACATTCACTTCAATTTTCATGTTTGTGGAAAATACAGGAAAGATACAAAAAGGATCAAAGGGTCTTTCAGCTGTTATGAAAGAAGCTGATAATTATTACTGAAATATGACCCAAATTGTCATATTCAGGAGAAAAATAAACTGAAAATCATCACATATCTCAAATGGACAACTACCTTCTTTGTCCATTTGTAATTTCTTCATAAGAAAATGTGATAAGTCTGTTCTGGTAAATAAATTTATTAATAAAAAAGAAAATAAGAAAGAACATAAGAGAGAACTCAGAGTTCTTTCTTTTCATTGGTAAAAGGGGAAATCATTCATTTCACAGAAAGAAGTCACTTCATGTTAATATGATTATACAAGTGTACAACTGGTATAAGCAAACACAATCTGGCACTGTAAATCAAGACGAGACTGTTTATTAACCCTATTTGCTTAGAATATTTCTCTTTCAGAGTTCATCACTCCCTTAGCACTCAAGGCACTCCAGAAAAACGGGCTTGTCTGTAAGAAGTATACTGAAAATTTGTCTAAAAGTGAGGTTTGAGGAACAGCGAATGTTCAAATGAGAAGTCTGAACTTATGAAGTCTTTGCCAAGATTTTATTTGACAATTTCTATGCTAGTGAGTGGAAGCAAAATACCAAAGGTAGTAAGCTGATGTGATGTTATTTCCTAGGCAGCTCAAAGGGGAGATGAGCCCTTACCAAAATTATTGTCACTGACACCTATGATGGATCTCTAAACTAAATCACAGACAAAAAATAGAGCTATGTTATTCCTTGTGGAAAAAATAATGCTTCCTTTTTTAATTTTCATTTTTATTGTGGAAACATTGTAAATGTCAAAATGGATCAAGAAAGGCATGGAATGGAAGGTTATTGTTCTCAATAACCAATCTCAGTATAAGGGTGAGAATAACTGCTCACTGATATTGCTCTGATTTTTGATATGTCACCTTTCATGCACAATGTTTTATGCCTCACATATGCTTTGCTGTGTCCATATTGTAGTAATACTGTAATGCTCTTTCTTAGGGAGAAAAAAAAAAAAAACCAAAAAAACAAAAAAACCAAAAAACTTGAGAGAAAAAAATTCCTTGCATGGGAGCAGTGAGAAACACAGATGGAAATGCCATCAGGGCCTACAACTTACTTCACGGATCTCCTCTCTAAACACATAACCTTCTTATGGAAATAGGAAGAGTGGAACAGAAGCAGAAAAATCTCAGCACTCATGGAACTGAACTTGCTGATTTCAGTCATGAACTTAACTTTAGGATCCACAAACCAAATAACATCACTTAAGATTTGACTCATGGAATGATATCCATATATGACACATAGAAACATATTTGAGACTGTTTGTGATGGGTATGAAATGCCAAAGTTTATTAATTTCTACCCCTTTTACCCCAAAATTTCTGTTTACTGTATTGTTGCCCTACTGTGTCATGGGTTTTAAATAGATAGAAAAATAATTGGAAAATTTAGAGTTTGTCTGTGCACAATATGTTGGATGACATTAAGAAGCATTTTCCAGTGTAACTGAATCATTGTAATTTTATTAACCTCTTTATGTTCTAGAAGTTTGAAAATGGCAGGTCTGTTAGAACTCCATAATCACTTTTACACATGTCAATTCCAGTTGTTTCTTGGATATTTTTTCCTGTTTTAAATATCACAAACTTTCAAAGTGTTATCTCCCTCTACTAGTAGTTCTTCCAGAAAACCAAAGTAATTTTCATTTATTTATGAATATGAAAACTAAACATGATAAACAAATTTGAGATCTTTGCTGCACTATATTTATAAGCCTGTATTTATATTTTTTATTATGTGATTAATATGTTCATTAAATCCAAATACTTTTGAAGGCCCCAAGCCAAACTTTAAAATGTTTATGAGAACATTTCCTGACAATAGGTAAGGATCTTGTTCTCTACGTTCTTTTTGCTGCCAGTTCAGAAAGCTGACAGCAGTTCTCCTTTTAACATTTTAACATATGTCTACTTTTTAATTATCATTGAAGAAAAAGACAACCCCAAAATAAACCAGGATGCGTACAATTAAGCCATAGGGAGGAGCTCCCATTAAAACTTAAGGGGCAGTAATGGTTTTCCTCAATACTTTGAAAATAATCATTTCCCCAACACCAATATATGTAACATCTAAATATAAAATCTCTTAATTTCATCTTATTAAAAGCTAGGATAGGATAGGATAGGATAGGATAGGATAGGATAGGATAGGATAGGATAGGATAGGATAGGATAGGATAGGATAGGATAGGATAGGATAGGATAGGATAGGATAGGATAGGATAGGATAGGATAGGATAGGATAGGATAGGATAGGATAGGATAGGATAGGATAGGATAGGATAGGATAGGATAGGATAGGATAGGATAGGATAGGATAGGATAGGATAGGATAGGATAGGATAGGATAGGATAGGATAGGATAGGATAGGATAGGATAGGATAGGATAGGATAGGATAGGATAGGATAGGATAGGATAGGATAGGATAGGATAGGATAGGATAGGATAGGATAGGATAGGATAGGATAGGATAGGATAGGATAGGATAGGATAGGATAGGATAGGATAGGATAGGATAGGATAGGATAGGATAGGATAGGATAGGATAGGATAGGATAGGATAGGATAGGATAGGATAGGATAGGATAGGATAGGATAGGATAGGATAGGATAGGATAGGATAGGATAGGATAGGATAGGATAGGATAGGATAGGATAGGATAGGATAGGATAGGATAGGATAGGATAGGATAGGATAGGATAGGATAGGATAGGATAGGATAGGATAGGATAGGATAGGATAGGATGTCTTTCTTCAGATTACCTAATACCAGTTTTTGACTGATTGTGATTTGTCTTTTTCATATCTTGGGCAAGAAAGTTTGGAGATAAATATGATCTTCAACAAACTATATAGAATATATATACATTATGAAAAAAATATATATAATATACACAGGCTTTTATACATTTAAATTTTGTGTACACATAGACACGTGTATTGGCCTGAGTCTTTAAAATCAGGGTTGAGCTAGATGCAGCTGGGCACCTTCTGTCAGGAATTACGAAGGCTAAGCAAGTTTCCTAGGACATGACAAAGGACAGAAGCTATACGGTACAGAGGGAATACTTATTTGGAAATCATAATGTGGAAATTTACTTGAAGCACACTCAAGACAAATACATCTTCTGAGAAGCTGCAGCACTCTAGCTCTGCTTAAATGCAAACTTTTGCAGGGTAATAAAGGGACAGAGAAAGATGTGCTCGGTAAATGCTGCCTCTTCACCCTGGGCTGATTTGTCAGCAGCCCCCTGACACCTCTGATCTGATCTGATCTGATCTGATGGTGTTAAGCCAGCACTTCCTTTGCTCCTGCAAAGAGAGCAGACCAGGCTTGCCAGCCCCTTCTTCAGCACAACAGCCATGACAATTGCCTTGACCAGCTCTTTGCATGGGCTACTGATGCACAGAGAACTGAGCATGCCTGGAGGGAGTGTTTCTAGGACAGCCTCGTGGTTTCGAGCTGCCTGTGCTTCTCAGGTTTCCTGCAGTAGTTATTGTAACCAAGCCACATGTTTAATGTGAGCCCATCTACCATAATAACCACTTTTCAAAATTGTTTATACCTCTGGTTTATACAACATTCTGCATCAGTGAGTATTACCAATTAGTCAGGCATCATGTGGGAAAAAATATATTTCTTTTTTTGTTTTGTTCTTACTCATTTAATCCTGGTTATAAAGGACTATAATACTGCTCCGAAACAGATGCTGAATGGGAGGCCAGCAACCTCTCTGAGAAACAGAGGAATGAAGGTAGTGGTTGTCACTATAATTTCAGTAAAATTTCCAGAGGTCTGTTTGTGCTCTTACATTTATTTCAATCAATTTCAGACACTTAATTAGAGCAGAAAAAAATCTGATAGCATACCCATACTGAAAACATGAACAAGAAAACTTTGAAGCTTTCCATTTACACCAATATCCATTTACTTCAATTTCCACTTTGGAAATTTCTTTGCATTTATATAAATGTCACAATTTGTCAGAGATTGTACCTGAATGAAATAAACCATACAGAGAGGACATTTCTGTTGGCATATCTATGCTATCATTATTCAGCTAGGATAGTGATGTTGCTTAGTGCAGTGATTTTTAATGTGCCAAATATACTTAGCTATGCTGGCATAAATTTAGCATATAGACTAGGCTTTGTTTTCATTTCTTTCTTCTTTTGTTTTGCTTCATTTAGCTCACATTTCCTCTTAACTTACCTAAACCAAACCAAAATAAGCCTTATGTACACTAGAAAAAAAAAAAAGAAATATTTATACTGGTTGAATGAACCTGTTCCAAAAACAAATGCTAAATTAAACAAGGATATATCTTTGTAAAGAGCACAGGAGAACATAAAAAAAATATATTACAATAGGGATAACTTTGTAAAATGTACCATGAACACAGTATAGAGGAACCACTAAGCTTTGAAGAAATGTGGACAACTCAATTTTATGGGAGGCTGTTTGTTCTCATTATATGTTAAGCACATAAAAGAAATGTAAAAAATGAAGCAGTGCAGTTAGTCAGGTCTGGAGAGGTGCTGGCATTAGACATTGGGACTGCAGGCTGTGTGTGTCACAGAAAGGATCAGGAGAACAAGATGTGCCGGGGGAAGGGCTGGGGCTTCATTCCTCCTCTTTATTCCTCTTCTTGCTTACCTATCAGCGGTAGCTTTTGAACTTGTTTTTGCTGAGTTTGCAAAGATATACCCTGTCAGGCCTCAAGACTGTACCATTATCTGTTTTAAAGACTCATCTCCACTCCCACTGTTTTCTTCTACAATGCTGGACTTGCTGCTGTAATTACTGTAACAACTGTCTATGTCACAAGTGGTTTCTGTAAGCTTGCATAGTATTTAGCCAAAATGAGGCTTTGATGCTTCTTGAAGTCATTAATATATCACAAGCAAAGAATACAATCAATTATTAGTGTGGTTATTCCTTTCTATGTTAAATTTTATTTTATTTTATATTATTTTTAATGAGATCTTTGAGCCTCAATTTATAGTTTTAGTAAGATCACTCTAACATCTTTCTAGAGGATAGCAGCTTTTTGACCTCTTGTGAAAAGCAACCAGAGAGAAAGCAGTGTTTCACCCAGAGAACTCTGACTATGATTGCAGACCAGAGGGATATGAGAACAGCTTAACTATAAGTATTGACAGAGTTAGATAAAAATTCCATTTATGTATCCTAAGATTTTTTTTCCATAGTACACATTATTACATGGCAAAACAAACTCTGCACTATTGTAGGGCAGTCAAATAATAAGCAATTTGTTCTTGGTTTTTGTTCTTCAAGAGTGATTGTTCAGACCTGTCAGAGACTGCTCCTTTCAAATCAGTCCAGTAAAAATACAGGGCTTTGCAAGAGTGTCAGAGATTTAGGAAGTTTCGATAAACATTAGGGATTATATTTCTATGGTAAAATTGTCTATCTCTGTAATTAACAAAACTCATTTAAACCAAATGTGTGCCCTTTTCCTTGAAAAAGAAAGTATTTCTTTCGTTCTTTCTTTACTCTTCAAGTTAGCTGAGATATTTCCATGAGTTAATGACTTACTTTTGCTATTACAACAACTGAATTACTTGACCTTCAAGCACCTTGAAGTACACAAACAGCTATTAGCTTGTGTTAGTCATTAGCAACACACTGGTTTAGGCCTTTTGTGCTGCACTGAAATAGATATATTGGGATGTTATTATGTGCTTTGAATTCTACTGATTTATGTAATTCTACAGAAACTGGGGATTATTTGTCATACCATGTATATTTGGTAACATTTTGCTTTCATGAATTAATTAAAAAAGAAAAAAATCCAACTGTATTGTGTCTTCAGACATATGAAATCTCTTCTCTATGCCCACAATATTAGGCATACGTGCAGCATGCAAAATATCTGTACCATTATTTATGACCTTCAGAAATGTTGATACAACAGCATATATTCAGAGTCGAGTACAAAACCACCCCATTTCTATTGGACTCCTTTGACAGAAGAATTATAAATATAATGACTATGTACACACTTGATAAGGACACCATTACGCCATTTACACTAACATGGGATTATATCAGCATGAACACTCTTTCAGCATATACAGAGCACAAGATACACCTACAAAAATCTTGTAAATAAGACTTTTTTCAATGCACAGATGCCATCACTGTAGGGTTTGCAGGGTATATGTGCTTTGCTGTTTCTTGTCCTTCCCTGACCTTTCCTGTTCCACGTCGTTGATCCAAGAGGTACTGAGGCACAGAGCATGTCATAGGTCAGTACTTGAGTGTTAAACTCTTATTTTAAGGTACAGATGGGTCCCAGACTGGTTCTCAGACCTTAAAGCAAACGCAGGAAAAGGGCTTTCACTACTCACACTTTCCTTCCTTCTTCCTCTGAGGTTTTGAACCACTTTTTTGATAGTTGTATTTTGCCTCTGCTATGTTTTTGTTGCCAGAAACATGGATCTGTGTGATTAATACAATTTTTCTCAGTTTCTTTTAGAGATGGAGTTCATAACCTGAATATTTGCAGAATACTGATGTCCATCCTATTGATGTTCAATACTAAAAAAAGATTAACAAGTTAAAGAAAAATATAAGGAAAATATGCATATGCTGTAGGCATTCACAAACCAGTTACATATAGCTGTCCTGTTATCCTGGCCCAAAAGGTGAGGAAACTGGCTTATACAATGGGGTACATCTGAATAAAATACCTGTTAGTGCAATTTTCTTTGTTGTTCTTGAAAACTATTTTCCCTATTTACTTGGTTTATATACAATTTTCAATTTCTTTTTCTTTTTTTTGTTTAGCATTGAGAAGGTACAGTTGTAATAAATCTCTCCACTCAATGAATGCAGCCATCTTCTCTGACTTTGAACCTCAGTTACACTATACATATGGTAAACCTTTTTGTTTACTTTTATTGTTTTTATATAATTATTATGATGAAATATTGGTTTGGTCTCAGCTTTTATTTGTTTTTTCACTCGCTAGAGTTTATTTCATGTGTATTTCAATAGTTCAATAATCTTAAGGTTATTTTGGTGACGCTAAGCAACTGGGAATCTTCATTTCCTATTTTAGGGTCGACCCAAAGTCCCTCCAATGTTAATATTCCATGCTCAAATATGTATAATAAAAGAAGTGCACAGCTCATTGGTGTCGTATATAAATCCTGTGTCAAATGTAAATAATTATTGCCTTCAAATTTCAAAGGCCATTGCAGATGCTTCTTCGGTCTCAGTTCTAAATAAATTGAGGCACAATGTCTTCTTTGATGATGCTGCTGATTCCTAATTCTGTACAGACTATCACCTCCTTAACATTCCTGTAGCTCTTACACTCTCTTTTTTTTATTTAAATATTGTGGACCTTCCAGTGACTATTTATTCATTATGTACTAGTTCTATAATACTTTCACTGACTAACATTATCTTCAAGACTTGTCTTGCCTTTCTCAGCTGTAAATATTTATTACTAAATCTGTAGTGGATGTGACAATTTGCTTCATTATAATTTATTTTGCTACACCTAGTAAATATATAACAAGTTTATAATATTCTTTATTGGATAGTAAAATAATGAGCAACTAAGTTGAGACAAATACATTTTGACATGTATCAGCTTTACAAAAGCATTGTTATTGAAGTTCAATGATGTTAATTAAAAGCTCCTTCTAGTACTGATTATACACCATTATATTTATTATCATAGCCCTTGTGCCCATGTTTAGTATGGTAGGGGTAAGAATGCAGGTGCCTGACATCTCAGGGGAAGTAAGGTACTATAAAGCTCTGTAAACAGAAGTGCTCATAGTATGAAAAGTATCTCAGAGTTGCCCTCAGTCCTTTCTGGAGGAAGTCACTGACTTCCTTTGTCTTGCATTAAGCAATCCCTCTCATCCCCTTTCTCATCTCCAGCAGCCTCTTCAGAATGGAAAATCTATGGAAGCTTGTTCTCCTTTGCCTGTTCCTAATGACCACCCTCAGCAACTGTGCAAAACATGTAAAGCCATTTATTTATTGGTTTATGTATATACTTTCTAGGATAGCAAGAAACTACTGTAAGTAGAATTCTTTTTAATAGAGCATGTAACCCGTTAAGGTTGCTTCAAATCTTGAGTTAGTTTAAGTTAACCAAAACTTGCCTTTGAAGTATGTAGTTTATAGAATATCACAAGGCTACTGTGAAAGCCTTCAGACATTAATAAGGAAAACTGGCTTGTTGGGACTCCCACAGAATAGATGTAATAAGCACTGATAAATTCATTGGAAGCAATGGTGTTTATAGACAACATATTTTCTCAGCTCAGTGACTAAACTCAGAAGGGCAAGAGACAGAGGTGTTTAACAACACTTAAGTTTTTATGCTATTCTTTGCCATGAATTATTATGATAAAATATACTGTCTGAGGGAAAGAAAAATAGTCAGCCCTTCCTATTAGGGTATCAGGAAAACATGAGGAGCATCTATAAATTTTTCAGTAAGTTGCCGAGGACAAATAAGATGTTTGCTGCCCTAGGTGTAGAAGAAATAAATAAATAAATAAATAAATAAATAAATAAATAAATAAATAAACCCTCCATAAGAAAGATTTGTTACCAAATCCTGATTCTGGAAATTGGAGATAAATGCAATAATTTGAGCAAATATGTATTTTTACTTCTGTCTAAGACTAGCAGGTCACACTAAATAGAGAAGCATTTTTAAAAAATTTTTACAGTATATGGGAAAAAATGTTTCAGTGTGAGGAAACATTTTTACAAATGTCATTCCAGCCAAAAAAACTAAAGAAATTAGAGAAATTTTTGGACTCTAGTATCCTTTTTACGATTACTAAAGGTTTTCTGAGCCAAAAGCCTGTAGATTTTTGAAGTATCTGTTGGTATAAGGAAAGACATTGTGTGTTCATAAAAGGTATGCTCAATGGTAAGTTGGAAACAGCTTGGCTACAATCCCTCTGTTATAGCTTGCCTATGAAGGTATTCTTAAAAATCTAGAAACTTCAGCAATCTCAGGGCTTCACTGTAAGATAGTATTTTAAGTGTCATATATTTATGCTTAAACATTGGATTTAATAATTCTTCATCAATATTTACCATGAAGTGGTTTTTATTAATATGTTGTTGGTTTAAGTTAGGTAAAAAACCCCCACAAAACTAAATTATTCTAATATATTCTTATGTTCACTTAAGATTAATTTCAAATTAATTTCTTTCAAAATGGAAGAATTTTGTTTACTGCTATAATTCTTTAAAGCATTTTAGTGTTGGAATGTGGTTGTAAATGTGCCTGCTCTGATCATCCTCCATCTATTTCCATGTTTATTTTTGTTCTTACTTTCTTTACACATGCTCCTGAAACATTTGACTGGGAGAATGTCTGTGTTGATACTATTAGGAAGAGGAAGATATTCCCCTTTTCATTTCTGAACCACAAAGTCTGCAAATTTATAGTAAAAAAATAAAATAAGCAGCTGAACAGCTCCAGACTATATTACCTGCAGTCTGCTTGCTTCAGTTCATGTTTCAGTGTCTTATAGTTATGAGAAGGGATAGACTGGCAGTCACTAGAACAGGTCCATGGAGATAGTGACATTGCACTCTCCAAAGAGAGCTAACTCAGCCAAATCCAGGCCAAAGGAATCATCTATTGTAATAAAAAAAGCACATATTTTCCTAATATATTCAGAATTACTAATTCTGGGACTGAATGCTTTGTCTCTATGAGTTTCTGGACACAGCTACTTGAAACAATGGGTTTTGGTCCATCAAAACTAAAAGATCTAAAAAGGGTGGAATAAGAAAATATTTGGGGTTTGTTTTCTGGTTTTAGTTTCAATGATTTTAAATAGATAAATGAGTCATTTATTTTTCCCAATTGCTTTCATTTTAAGAATGTTTTGAGCACAATTGAAAGCAAATGATTGTTTCAAATTACTGACATCAAGTATATGTAATTACCCTTTTTTTCCTGGAAAAATTGTCTCACAATACTATATTGGTTTTGGTCATCATCATGTGTATGTTTGGGTGACAAAAGAAAAA